>JAZHYW010034010.1:0-136044 GCA_037355805.1 Ixodes ricinus | reverse complement strand
CACGTAAGACGCCCTTAGCGTGTGACATCACGGGGTTGTTATCAGGTGATGACCACAACACCTGGCTTGTGGTCTGAGGTTTGCGGTTTGCGGTTTGAGGTCTGAGGTTTGTGGTTTGTGGTTTGCGGTGGCACGCTTCTGGCACGCGCCTGACACGTGACCTCACACCTGTACCGAGCACGTGACGCGAGGGCGGGACCTCGCTGAGCTCCGATTGGTCACTGGACAACGCCCATGCCCTGTCATTGGTCCCTGGGATGGGAGAGAGGGAAGAGGCCCCGCCCTGCTGCTCTGTGATTGGTCGGGGCTGGCCCCGCCCCTTGGGGCGTTGATTGACAGGTGGCCGAGTTCGTACACTTATTCTACTACTATCTTGCCCATAAAAATGGCGACCTCATCCCTGAGAGCGAGTACCCTAAAGTACTAAACGACTGCTTTTTCCTTAATCTTCACTATAGAGTGCTTAGCCACTATCCCTACTCTCACTGAAGAACTTTACGAGCGAATGCCCCCATCAGTATAAACCCTGCCGGTATCGTAAACCTAATAGGAAAATTAAAACTCACATCGTCCGCTGGTCCTGACAATATAAATTCGAAAATTCTCAAAAACACCAGCATTATTTCCAGTGAATTTTTATCACTCATATATAATCAGTCCTTATCTGAAAGCGTCCTTCCTTCAGACTGGAAAATTGGCAAGGTTGTCCCGGTTTTTAAACAGGGAATTCGCTCTGCTGTCTCTAACTATCGCCCGATATCTTTAACATCTGTCTCATCCAAACTACTTGAGCACATACTTTACTCTCACATCATGACTCACTTAAATTAACAACAAACAGATTTTTCTTTAAGCATCAACATGGATTTCAAAAGGACTATCCTGTGAGACGCAGCTCTGCGACTTCATTCATGATTTACACGCTAACCTCGAGTGTCATGCCCAGACAGACGCCGTCTTTCTTGATTTCTCCAAAGCTTTCGACCGTGTCCCCCATCAACGTCTCCTTTCCAAGCTGTCCTCTCTCCACCTTGACCCCTTAGTGTTTGCATGGATACGCGACTTCCTTTCCTCCCGCGTACAGTTCACGGTCATCAATGATCACGAGTCCACCTTAACAAATGTCTCCTCTGGTGTTCCGCAAGGGTCCGTTCTCGGGCCTCTGCTCTTTTTAATATTTATCAATGACCTTCCTGCCACCATTTCCTCTAAAATACGCCTCTTCGCAGACGATTGCGTAGTCTATAACAAAGTAACATGTGTGCATGATCACAACCAGCTACAAGATGACCTTCTAAAAATTAACCAATGGTGCAACACCTGGTTATTGTCACTAAACAAATCCAAATGTAAATTAATCCGCTTCACCAGAAAGAAATCTATCCTATATCATCAATACTTCCTCGACTTTGACCTAATCGAAACCGTTTCAATGTATAAATATCTTGGTGTAAGACTAACATCAGACCTCTCATGGAATAACCACATTGAAGCCATACATGCTGACTCATAGAGAACTCCAGGCTTCATCCGACGTAACCTGCGCAGTGCTCCTCCACTCGTCCGAAAGATGGCGTACGACACGTTCATCAAACCAAAATTAGAATATGCAGCTTCCATCTGGAGTCCCCATCAGGCCTACCTCATCAACCACCTGGAAGCAGTGCAAAACCGAGCCGCTCGTTTCATCTTGTCCACCTATGATTTTTCTGTCAGTGTATCCGCGTTAAAAAGTCAACTAACCTTGTCTTCTTTGCAGCTCCGCAGAAAACTCTCTCGCCTCTGTCTTCTTCATAAAGTCTACTATCATTGCCCCGACCTCAAGAGCTCTTTGTTATCACCTCCTGACAGGACATCTTCTCGTCTTAACAACTCCTGCACAATCAAACGTGTTTCCGGTTCCACAAACGCATTCAATCAGTCTTTCCTTCCTCAAGCCATCTCCGACTGGAACAGCCTACCATACTCCATCGTCACCATCGTGGACCCAGAAGTATTTTTGTCAAGCTTACGGGTTCATTTTTCTTGTTATTAGTATTTTTGCCAGTATGTGCGATTAATGAGCTTGACCTGGATGTAATTAACTTGTGTTTCTTCCTTTTTTTGTTTGTATAACATGTATATACCCCCCCCTTATGTAATGCCCTAACCGGGCCCTTAAGGTGAAAATAAATGAAATGAAATGAAATGAAAAAGATGATAACAGTTCACAGTCCATGCCTTCTTTTATTAGTGCACAACACTCCACCACGACTAGTGGTGCGATTTAAACAATAGGCATTGTAGGATGGCAGATGAAAAACATCTCCTAAATTCCTAAATTAGAATAGGGAGCGTGCGGAACCTAAAAGGGGCGCGTCGATCCAACTGATGTTCCCGCCAAACGACTGTGTTGAGAACCACACCGCGGCGCCACTGTCTTGTCGCACGCTTCTCATTATCACTTCGCAGCCAATCAGATTGCGGCGTTACTCATTATGAAGGCCGAAGGATCAATCAGGCAGCGCATGAATATAATAAGTCATGCAGTTCTTTGTCAGTGAGAACGGCAGGGCATATTATGTTTATGCTCTGCATGATTCCTTCTTCGGACTTCATAATAGACCTATTGCTGTCTTACCCAAGCATCAAGGTGAATGCAGGGATTGGTGTTCCACGCGCCGCACGTGCTGGCCTCAGAAGTAGTAACTTTTCCAAAGCAAAAACCTAAAACAAATGGCATCTTGCACGCGCGTTCGTCAATGCTTTCTTTTTGGTTATTTACTTCGAATCTTTTATACAGGAAAGGCGTGCGCGTGTGGCGCGTGGAACACCAATCCCTGCATTCACCTTGATGCTTGGGTAAGACAGCAAATGGTCACCGCAATTTGATTGGCTGCGGAGCGATCATGAAAAGCGTGCGACAATAATGCCGCTATCTGATTGGCTGCGGAGTGATAATAGAGAACGTGCGACACCTAAGTGGGCGCGCGGATCCATCTGACGTTCCCGCCAAACGACTCTGCTGGGAGCCGCAACGCGACGGCACTATCTTGTCGCACGCTTCCCATACCAAGTTTCAGTTAACACAATCACATCGAAAGGAATTTCAAACTGTCCAAAGACATTCGAGGTCAATATCCTTGTTCTTTGCAGAACGTACATTTAAAGGGAAAGCCCGTAGTGAAATATTAGATTTTAAGCCAAGGTGTTGTTTCAAATCAGTAAGTAGTAGATAAGGCAGATTCATCAAGTAATATATGATGCGCCATATTCACGTAGTCAGAACTAGGAGTCAAGCGCGAGAAAATTGTCTTCGTTCTTGACGATGAAAAAGCGCTCGCCATCCTTTCGTCTGACAAAAAGCTTTCCGTTCCGGTGCCAGACATACAAGAAGCCTTTCCTTTTCTCCCAATCTTTTGTCTTGGCAAGCGGCTCCCTGTTGTACGATGTCATGTTTTCGCTGACGTACGCTTTGATACCAGCGTATCTCAACCTAGCCCTCCTGTCCAACCAGGCGTCCTTTGTTGTCTGCGATGTAAACTTGATAATGATTCCGGAAGTTTATCAGGATTTGACGGTAATCTGTGGATCGCTGTGACGTCTCTTTGCGACAGTTCGGGCATTTCCAAATTTTCTGCTATCTTGTTCACTCTGCTTATCAAGTCTTTACCTTTAGTTCTCCAGGATGCCGTGGAATTCCAAGTTAAGCTTTCTGCTTCGCAAATCGAGGTCATTCACTTGGAGCTTCAGTTGCTTTAGCTCCGCCTCTTTTTCAGCTTTGCTCGATTGCTTCGACGCGTGTTTTAGGTCATTTCGCTCACGGTCCTGTTCTTTGATGTGGCTTAGAATCAGACATATACAAGTTTCTCAAAGAAGTAATTAAGTTAGGTTACTGAGTATTGGCCTCAAAAGTAATTTGAGTAGAGTAGAAATTACTCAAATGTAAAGTAATTGAGTAAATTACTAACTACCCCAAAAAGTAGTGAATTGCTTTTGAAGTTGCATTTATATTTTTTATGGTAACAAGGAAGTACATAGATTTTGATACGTTAGCGAAATTCGGCTAGCCAAATATAGAACGGCTTGCGTTTCCACAGAAATGCTTTAAAAGCTGGTTCTGCTTCTGCCTGCCTAATTATTTTGTACTTTTTTTGTTTTTTGCTCAATGATGTAGTGCGAATGTATCATTTCTACTTTGAGGTTTAGCACTGCCTCAGCTTGATTTTGCAGACAGTGTTTGCTTGTTTACAGTATTGCATAAAGTACATATAAAAAGTGCTTAAAGTAAACTACAAAGTAAATTACAGGTTGTGTATTTCAAGTAAAGTAAGAAGTACACCTGGTGTAATGTGCTCGAAGAAGTAAAGTACTATAAATGCAATGTAATTTCGAAGTAATGTACCAGTACTTTTTTAACATAATCTTTCATGACGCCATTCGATCCTCCACAGTATCTCTTTGTTTTTTTTTACTGTTATGCAATGTGCATTGCTCCAGGGGTAATCGGTGGCGCGTCAGCTTTTTTCAAAAATGACGGCAAATATTGGATAAAGTCAAATCGCCACAGGGTTGTTATTTTACTCTCGCTGACGAACTATTCAACACAGTAAACTTGTAAGGCACTTATTTGTATCGGTCTTATAGTCGCCATTTCTTCATTCAGAGTAATGACCAGGGTCCGTTCGCTTGAAGCGCGGTTAAGCGCTAAACGCGGCTAAAGTTAGCCCCGGTACCTTGGAGAGGGATTTTGAAATCACGTGACTGGCCCGGTATGGATGCGGGGAGCCACGTATGGCCCCGTCGCTTCGTTTGACAAAATGGCTGCGGCGTACGCATTTTCCACAATCGCGATCGCATTGGTGTTTGTCTTCAGGGCCCGTTTGCTCGAAGCCGGTTAACTTTCACCGCGGTTAAAAGTTAACCGCCCTTCCCTACTAGGTACCTACAAGTACCTAGCCAAGTTTGACGAGGGCTGGATGAGCGATAGCTCCGTGTTTTATTATGGGGTGGTAGCTGGTGTCACCTACTGGTTGTAGCGAATATGAGTGGATTCCGTGGAAAAAGTTCCCAAAAAGGGGGACCCAACAACGCGCGCTACCGGGTTCTCGCGACGCAGCGCGGCATACATTTGAGCAAACAAATGTTTTGTTGCTCGTGGTACAGATATTGAGTAAGGTAAAACTAAATTCACCCTTGTTTGGAAAATTTCTAAATGCTTGGCTGTCTGAATTGACTCCGTAAGTGATGACGTCACAACATGGCGTCTGGGTCCAAACAAACCGTTGCTAGGGGCGTTGCTATGGACTAATGCATGGAGACTCCACATGAGGCTAGATTTTTGCTTGCAAGTAAGTAAATAATTTTTTGTAAGCAACCTAACTTCTTGATATCGAATTATGAAGATGTTCTTGTCGTCTCAATGTCGTATTGCAACGATGAAAGCCATTTCTGAAGTATTGCAGTCCGCTTTGCTTTGGCAGCAGACGACATGATAGATTTGCTGGCCTCTGTTGCAGCGGGCGTCTTCATTGAATTGCGTCGGTAAACGAGCGACAAAAACAAGTGCATCACCATGGCCGTAGAGGCCTCCGCAATGTGCGATTTTTTTCGGTGAAGAACCCAGCTTAGTTACGAGGGGTGAAAATATAGTAAAATCAAACCACGTCATGCAGATCGACGACCTGAAGTGCATTACCGGCGTTATGCAGGCCAGCATGAGAAACAAATCGTACGCCGTCGAGGTAAGTCGGTTGTTGTTATTATTATTGTGGTGGTCAGGTTATTAAAGAATTGCATGTCTATCGCGATTTCGCAGTATTTTGCTTTTTCTTTTTCCTTGGTATACATTAAATTCCGTGGATGTGCTCTTTTGGTGAAGATTCCCATCGACCCCGCGATGCGAGTACAATCTGTAATAAACTCACCTTATGTTTTTTACCCAGTTCTTTCGCGCTTTGGGGTCTTGCGGAAATCTGAAGAAACTGCAAGAATCTCTCTCCACGCGATGGTTACAACCAGGTATACGAAGCACCCTCGCATAGCGCGAGTCCGCAAACAAAATTTGGGATCTCAACCGTTCGCCTGAAGTGCTTTTCTCGCGGGTGCAATGCGATCTTTTAGCAGACTATCATCTCGATCGACGCCCGGACTTTCGATAAACCATATTTTGCATCGCACCCCACTATGAAATCTTAAAAGTGTATGAAACTCATTATATTTAAAACAAATGCGATGTCAGAATATCGTCTTTATTCACACGATTCAAACGACGGCCCCACTTGGCCGGCCGGCGTGCGGCAGACGGCATACTTCTTGCATTCGTCGTCTGCTGCAGGCATATCTTGAGGACCGGAAGTTGCAGTCGTAAATATTTCAGAAACGAGCGATTACCGGCACACTTCTGTCGAAACATATATGACATTCAAGCTTTCTACATCTGTGATTTTTATAACTTTAAATCCTACTCCTGATTTTTGAGCGGTCGGGTTTTCGTAGCGAAACGGAGCCACATGTATTCGTCCATAACAACGACCCTAGCAACGGTTTGTTTGGACCCATGACGTCACACTTACGGAGTAGTGAAGACAAGCCTCGTTGAAATTTCCTTTCGAGTTCCGAAAGAGGACGACGAAGTTCAGTCCTAGAAACGATAAGGAAGAAGTGAGCAGTGAAAGGCGGGCGGTACACCGGCAACAGGTGGGCCAGCATTACACTGTAGCCAGCATGTAAGAACTGTATATAATACCATCATGAATTGAAAAACCTGTACTTCGGCTCTAGTGAAAATATACATTATTTCTAAACTACCCAAGCATCGAGGAGAACGCTGGAAGTGTAATTCTACGGTCCGCGCGCGCTGGCCTTCCTCTTATAAAAGATTCGAAGTAGATAATCATAATAAGGCTTTGACGACCGCGCGTGCAAGGCAAAATTTGTTTAAGACTTTTTGCTTTAGAACAATTACTACTGCAGACGCCAGCACGTGCAACGCGTGTAACTACACTCGTAGCATGCACCTCCGTGCTTGGAAAATATAGAAAAAGGTCTATTGGGACGCTGTCTGCTTTTGTGTGCTATCAATACCCGGCCGATTGAGTCAAGGCAATCCACTTTCCAAAGGCGTTGCCATGCCGACAATTATCGCGTTCATTTAGGCTTAGGAATGGCCAGAATCGAAAGACTATCTAAAAAATGCGGCGAGGTCATTGCTCATGCTTTGCGATTTAAGTGAGGTAAGGCAAAGCGAAAGCCTCCTGCACCATTCATTGCTGACTAACGCGCCCGATATTGCAGCTACAACGACATATTAGTTCCAAAGCGAGCGGCGCTCACTCACCGGGGCACCGCCATGTTTCCCCGCATCCCTACCGAGCCAGTCACGTGATTTCAAAATCCCTCTCCTAGGTACTGCGGCTAACTTTAGCCGCGGTTAGCGCTTAACCGCGCTTCGAGCAAATGGGCCCAGATGACGTCTCGAAAGACGATAGCACGTTTTCACATGACGATACACCCATTTTTTGTTTTCAAATTTCGGGAATGTACTTTGAAGTCGGGAGTTGTACTTCACTTGGAAAGTACAATTTTTTTTAGTAAAGTACAAGTACATGCTTAGATAATATACTTAAGTAAAGTACAAGTTTTCTCAACCTACTTTAAGGGCCATGTACTTAAAGTACTTTCCAATACTGCTTTTTTATTATTCCGTTTTTTAATAAAAACGTTGGGAGAATTACTAAGGTTTCTCGAACGATCTTCGAATCTTGGAAGACCTTGCATATTCTGAGTTTTGGGAGGAACGAAACACAAAGAGGTCACTTTTGCGTTGTCCTTTATTACGCATGCGATTCTTCATGTACGTAGCACAAACTATGGGAGCACCAGATGAGCTTCAGATCGGGTAATACATTTTGTTGCTTCCTTTGAGTGAGGATGCAGTATGTACACCTCCTGCAGTGGGCGAGAGTTCTTATGTTGGGGAGGAGCGGGGACAAGCCCTTTCTTCAAATGCGTCAAGTCTCCTTGAGCTTTGGGACACAAAGAAACGCCAGTCTTCGGCGCTAATCCCGCAGTTCCTCGGCATCCCTTGCGACGTATCTGCCTGCTCCTCGCGCCTCGTGGCGAGGATGTTGCAGTGGAGGGCTCTTGGAAATTTTAGGGGATTCCAGACCCTCCAAACTACCCCCTGCCTCCTGCCTACGCCGCATGCTTTCCCTCTCTGCAGATATCAAGTGATCTTCCCACATCTCATCTCTTTTTGTGCAGGAATGCTCGTTGATAAGCAAACCTACCACTAAAATTCAAAGTAATTTGCAATTTGAGCAGAAGTTACCCTGGAAAGGTAATTACAGTGAACTACTAATTACCGAAATAAAAATCGTAACTGAAAGTTACAAAACTACTTTTGAAAGGTAGTTAAACTACAGTAACTTGAGTAGAGTAGTTGAACTACGTACAAGTCTGCATGGAATGCTATCGTATTGATCAGACATTAGCTGAACCGACATTTCGATTATGACAACTGTCTCCTTTACCCCGTATTTTTGTTTACCCCCTTATTGAGTCACCCGGCAAGCTGGACATTTCCATGCATTATGGTGCGCCTCGCCTTTCGTCTTCAGCGTAGCTTCAGACACTCCCGCGCATGGCCCGGAGTGGTAAAAACACTCACATTCAGCGCAAGAAATCGATAGCGCCTCATCGAATATCTCTTCCTGGCTTTTTTGACACAAAGTGTGAGCCATCTACGCGTGCAATCGCGTGACAAACAGAAACACACTCAGGCAGGTGTCTGAGTGTGTTTCTGTGTGACAAACATAAACAAACTCAGGCAGGTGCCTGAGTCTGTTTCTGCGTGACAAACAAAAACGCACTCGGTGCTAATAACAGATTGTGCATCAAAAACAAAAATAAGAAAACAGGCGACACAAGACAACGCACACATTCATTTCGGCGCTGATGAGTGAGCAGCTCAAGCGGATCGATGATTATCGCAGATTAGACTAAAAGCAAATTGCGATTATCTCCACGTCAGAGGGCCTTCTCTCCCGCCCAGTCTCTACTAAGCGGGACAGTTGCCGAGGTGAATGAAGTGCCGGCACTTTGTGGGATGGCTGTAACGACCTCTGCGAAACCTCGAATAAGCCACCCTAACAACATGATTTTACCTAGGGTTGTTGAAGTGAATTTTATCAGTAAACTTTAGGAGGTGGCTTATTATTTTTTAGATTGCTGTGTTGTCACTGTTTTGGTGTTTGGGTGAAATGCAGCAGCCTGGTGGTGCCGAAAGTAGTTTGTTCACCAAACATCGCCACTTTTTATCGCATTTCACGTCCCAGAATTAACAAAACAAAAAAATATCGGTGGCTTAGCTCGGCTATGCCAGGATGTACGTAGCGCGAGCCTTTGCACACAAAATGAGAGGCGCTATCAAGCGGCTCCGGTGCAGCGTCCGACTTGGCTTCTGCGCAACGGAGGCGCACAGCTGGGCACGCGGCGGCGCCAGTGCGTCTGCCGCGGCTATGACGTCACTCCTCTGGAATGTGCAGACCGGCGAGGCGCGCGCGGTGGCGGCGTAGCGCGAGGCGGCGGCGGCTCCGGCGCGCCAGCCGTGTGCCGTGTGACGTCACTGCTCCTCGCGCATGCGCAGACCGGCGAGGCGCGCGCGGCGGCGGCGGCTCCGGCGCGCCAGCTGTGCGCCGGGTGACGTCACTGCTCCTCGCGCTTGCGCAGCACGGCTCTTTGACAGCCACGGAAACGGCTCAACTCGGCCAGTGTAGCTCACGCTACAAAAAATGCTGAAAAGCTACATGCAATTCAAGATAAAATATGAAAAGAAAATGAAAGACAATTCTTTGTAACGTTAAATTAGAGCGCCAATCTTGAGGAGGAGGACGGTACGGAGGGAGGGTATGCCCTTCCTTCCCTCCGTACCCTCCCCCTCCTCCGCTCCTGCTCCTCCTGCCTCGCGGAAAAAATTTTGCAAAGTTTTCCTCTAAAATTAGCGGGAAAATATTCCCGCTAAATTTAGCGGGAAATTTACAAGACTTACCCGCTAAATTTAGCGGGAAATTTAGTGAAAATTTCCCCGTTAAATGTATCGGGGATCTAAATTGGAATTGAGGTCACGTGACTTAAATTTTTCTGCTAAATTTAGCGGGAAAATATTTCCGCTACATTTATCGGAAACGTTTTTACACTAAATTTTACGTGACGTCACGTGTGACGTCACGAGGGTAAAAGTTTTCCGTTAAATCTGGCGGGAAATTTTTCCGCTGAACTTGGCGGGCAAATGTTTTCGTTAAATTTAGCGGGGAAATTTTCACGCTATATTTAGCGGGGAAAGTTTACCCTCATGACGTCAAAATTGGAAACGTCCCATAATGCAACGCGCGGTTACTCCGACGGCGACGCCGCCCAACCCGGAAACGGGCGTCTAAGAACTGCGCTCTAAAAGTTTAAGAAGACAACATAGGTGCACGCTAAAACAAGATGTCGGAAACTTGTAACACTAAGCTGTTTATATTCATTCAGCTTATGAATGTTGGTGTGCAATATTTCTTGGCAGTAGCGTGGCGCTCCGTTGTCGATTAAACTTTTATTGTTAAACTTGCCTTCACTCGTTTGAGATTTTGTTTTTTTCGCGTTTTACGCAATAAATTTGAATATTGCGCCTTGTGCGGTTGTGCTTTTAAAGCAGCTACCATGGTAGAGAAGATTTGGGCAGTCACGTAGTTCCCTCTGTTGGCGAAATAGAACTCACTCCAATAAATTGCTACTTTTTGTAATCTGTGGAACGTTTTCTATAGTACAAAACGCGACACAGTTAACTCGAACAAGCGATTGGCGTATTTTTCCCCCTAAAGTTAGATTTAATGTTTAAGCACATTGCGCCCAGTGAATACCCCCATTTACTGGACACCATATTTGAGTACGTGTTTAGGGCAACGGTTCAGAGCGCGTAGCTTTGGCAGCTGCACTTGGTCCACGAAAGCTTGTGCAGCCGAGATGTGCCCTAGAGCAAGGAGCTCGCACATGTAGCCCTTCCTGGGGTACAACGTAATGTAAAATATAGAGTATAGCTTGCACAGTTCTTTTGCAACGTGCGCTTTATACTATCAAGGTTTCCAGTCTCAGCAGCCTATTAACGTGAGCTCGTTTTGAGCATGCGCTCTGACTAGCGCACTCATCTATGGCGTCCAGTGAATAGATACGGTTGTTCTTAGAGGATGAGGAGTCTTTTCGGTTTAAATTATGCAGAAACCGCAGGATGAGAACAACACGGAGTGTCTTTTAGTTGACCCGTCTTTAGAGCAAATTTCCTACCTCCGGTAACACTTTGGTGTCCTGTAGACTCTAGTGGAACGCGCAGCCTATGAAATGGCTTAATCGAGCGTACATTGGAGAGCGGGCAACTGAAAGGGACCCCCCCCCCCCCATGTTGTTCTCATTTTTTATATGCGTGGCTATAGCCTTTGATAGTTTTATTTACCTGCTGTGGGTTTGTAAACATTAGAGCAATAGAAAGCGTTGTGCTGTGCACAACATAGTGTTGGACATGTGAGATCGTCGCACAATGATCTTGTTTACACTATGGACTGGTTTCAATCGAATCGTATCAGAGTGAATGCTGTAAAGACCAAACTGGTCTGTTTTAGAAACCCGCTTAAGCAAGTCGAACTTTCAGTTCCGATAGCACTACACAATTCTAAATGCAGATTGTGCAGTTGTGAAAGTGTTGAATATGTACAAACGGTCAAATATCTCGGAATATATTTTGACAGTGATTTGTCCTGGAACACACACATGGTACACTTACGCAAAAGATTAAGAAGCGTGTCACGCTCTCTTTATAATATTAAAATGTTTCTTCCTTTCTCCGTTCGGAAAACTTTAGCACATGCTCTCGCGTATAGTTATTTACGATATGGTATAACCCTTTTTTCAGGATGTTCGCTTTCTTGGCGCAATAGAATTAATTCCTTACTAAAAAGTGTTCTGAAAAGTGTCTCTTTTGATAGGCAAGATCCCACGAGTGACAGTATATTTAATAAACTTAATTTACCGTCCTTTATGGGGCTTTTTAGAGAAACAGTGGTCCTCCGACATTTCTGGACCTCTGATTTCAAAACGCCCTACGTTCAGCAGCGTCCAATGTGACCATCACTTAGATTTGATATACCCCGTATCAGGACCAAATATGGTGAACGAACACGAATGTATTATGTGCCACACGTTTTTAATAACCTGCCTGATAATATAATGAATTTAACGTGAAAAGAAAAGCTAAAAAAATCGCTTAGAAACTTTGAACAATGAAATGAACGTTCCTGTTGTCTTTTTTGCCTCTAATTGTTTTCTTTTGTTGCTGTTGTTTTGTTTTTCGCGACATGTCTGCATTTCTGAGATCTCGGAGTTATTATTGTTAATCTACCTATGGTCCAGTTATATTGGTGTTTTATGGATTACATTGTTTTGCTAGAGTGCAAATTGTTTTTTTGTTTCTTCTGTTCACTTCGACTGCCGAGCCAGGTACACAAGCCCCTGAGGCTTCACCCGGCTCGTTAATGTGTTTTTGTAAACTTACGTGACAAATACAAACAATGTTCAATGTTCAATGTTCAATAGCGCCACGGTGTCTAGTTTATGACGCTTGGATAATCTTAACTTTGTCAAGCTTAAACATCAACCTTTTTTATTTCTAAGTGAGGGAGGCATGTGAAAGAGAAACCAGCTCCACGAAGATCATCACGAGTAATAGAAGAAATCTTCAATGCATGAAGATAATTAAGATAAAATGTTTAAAGAGCCGCCTCTGACATCTCCCACATGTTCGTGTTTTTTTGTATGAATGTTGAATATAGTGTCAGCACACCATCAAATGGCTTTTTAGAAACACAGTAGCGCTTTTTGCAAAAAACAAAATACAAAATAAAATACAAAAAGCGTTGTGAAACGAAACATTCGTGCGTCCGAAAAACATGCGATGCATTCCTCACAACACAGTGTCCTCGAAGTGGATTTTAGGATCTTCTGTGTTCATAAAAGATTTAATTTTTCAGCTCTATAAATAGAAACGAAAAAAAAAATGCGGGTCTTGTTTTTGTTACAGGTCCACTGCAGATTACGATGGAAATACAATACTATTTATGAAGGCATCTTTTTTTTTAGTGTGTCCTCGAAGCGTATTTCAGGCTGTTCTGTGTTCATAAAAGATTTAATTGTTCAGCTTTATTATTGAAACAAAAATAATCTGGGTCTCGTTTCTGCGGCACGCCCACTGCAGATTACGGTGGAAATGCAATACTATATATGAAGGCATCGTGTTTTTTTTTTTTTTATGGAGGCGTCGTGTTTTTGTTTTTTAATTTAAGTCCTGGGTGGCGGTTTGGATGATGCACTCGCGTACAGGTTTTAACCTTTCCGCGCAGCCGTGCACGCCACCGAGGATTACATTTTTGTATTCAAATAAATATTATTATTATCGTCTTCATGAAAGGCAATACCTTTTTGAAGCCTCACCTGGGCTTTAAACGAGGGTTCGTTCTTGCAAGTTCTCACAAGTCCTAGTCGTCGAAGGAAGAAACGATGATTTTAGCGTTTGAAACTGGAATGTCCTGTGTCACGCCGGGGAGGTACGCGGAGGCAGTAGAGACAAGAAGGCCATTGGAGGATGAGAATAAAGGAATATGTATTTACAACTAGAAGTAGTGCCAGGCAAGCGTTATGACGCTTAACATCTATGTCCTAGATAAACAAAATAACCTCTTCCGATACCGTCAATAAGGCCCATCTCAGCGGTAAGTCCCCAGTCGAGTCACTCATGAACACTTGCTCGTGGTTGGTGGCTGAGTGCTCAGCGTTCAGATGCCGGACTTGCGGAGCAATGTCCCAGGCCAAGTCCCGTTCCTCGGAGCGTAGCCGAGGCTTGCTCGGTGCATCGCCGAGACCTCGTTCCCTGGCTCGGTGCGTCACCGAGACCGGATGCTCCAGCCGATTCGAAAAAATCCCCACCGCTTCTACTCTTCGAGCCCACCGCTTCATTTCTTATTCTTTTTCCACCTAGTGGCACACCCGTGACTCTGTCTCCCCACTTTCGGGAATATCACCTTGAGAGATTCTGTCTTCCTGGCGTCTTAAGTTGGCTCCCCTTGATGCTGTCGAACGGCGCGCGCCTCGCATGCGCTCTGGCCGCTTAATTCACCGCAGCATTGCTTGCTGGCAACACCTGGTTCGCCGTTCACGTTCACGTGCACCACGCGAAGACAACTTCATGCCACAGAGATAAACCACGGCCGCTTGATTAGGACTCCCCTTGGAGCGGCCTGCCGTATGCCTCTCACTCCGCCGGTGAGAGCGATAGTTCTACTTTACCTTGCAGCGCCAGCCGTGGCGCTCCTTATCGGCGAGAGAGGAGCCGTCCGCCCGGCGCGGCCCGATGTGGCTATTTAGATTGTTTTTCGTGAAGCGGCAAGTTTCATTTGAAACGGGTGCCAGATTGAATGAATGATGTGACAAATCTGTGTCGAATAAAAGCACATGATTCTTTCTGCGAGGAGCTCACCCAGCTGCAGGCTGCGCGTTAGAGCCGCATTCAGCTGGCAGTATGAGCGAATTGTCGTTTTGTTGTTCCTGTAAGTGTTGCCCCGTTTCTATTACCACTGTAATATAGGAGTTATAGTTGGATATAGCTAAGCCGTATAATTTCCGGTTTTAACCGATGCTCGAGCACGCTCGAGCTGTGCCTTTTATATCTGTGAGGGACAATGGCTGCAGTTTACATGGATGCGACCGTTGCGCATCGAATAGAGATTTGACTAGGGTGCCTCAATGCTCTTTCTGTTTAGGGTGATGCCACCCTTTGTAGTACCCGATGCCGACAGCACGCGCTCACGGGGAAAATACAAAGAAATCGACGAAAACAAAATGTCGCCATAGCACAGTCAGCGCCACAGACGCGTGCAGGGACACGCTCTTTCACGCGCTTCTGAACAATAAAAGGAAAATAAAAGTGTGGGACAAAATGGCCGGATGACTCCACCCTAGGGTGCCTCAATGTCCTTCTGTTTAGGGTGATGCCACCCTTTGTAGTACCCGATGCCGACAGCACGCGCTCACGGGAAAAATACAAAGAAATCGACGAAAACAAAATGTCGCCATAGCACAGTCAGCGCCACAGACGCGTGCAGGGACACGCTCTTTCACGCGCTTCTGAACAAAAAAGGAAAATAAAAGTGTGGGACAAAATGGCCGGATGACTCCACCCTAAGCAAAGCGCACATGAAGGCACCCTACTCCACCTAAGCAAAGCGCACATGAAGGCACCCTAGATTTGACTATTTTGATTGGTAGCAGATGGGTAGAAGACAAAGAAGTAGGAAGACAGGCTGCGTGTGATTGGTCCCTGTTCAATTCGATGCATCACATGAATGCGATCGCATTCATGTAAACGTAGCCAATAAGAAACGGATTTTTCGTGCATGACTTCAGCAATATAAACTTCATTGTTCACTAACAGATCATGGGAGTCATATAGTTCGCAAGCGAAATACCTTTCGGGAAAGAGGCTTCCGCGAAAGTCTCAATATATTCTCTAGGGAGCTGTTTAGGTCACCAGCCGAGTTAGCCAGAAGAGGTCTGAGGAGCTACCCGATAAAGAGCTCGCAGAGCTCTCAGCTGTAGTACGGGTCTCTGCAGTTAGTACACCACATCAGCGGGGAATCCATAAGGTATGGCAGCACAGCGCTCGAGAGGACCTTGCCAATCCGTCCAGAACGACGAATCTCTGCCGACTGAAGAGCCCTCTCGACAAAGGTGCAGACGAGCTTGCACGGCCCGACAGCTTCAGGTCGTGCATAGCTGAGTCTTCCTTGGTCGAGGCTAAACACGTACTGATTTGCTCCGTCACGTGATTCATTTCCCATAAGTTACAGCTTACATTCAGAACACGTCACCTGCAAAGTTGAGCAGGTTCTACATTAGCCTTCCTTGCTTCAATCTGTCTGTCGCAGTTTTTTCATTCGCTCGTTCAGTCGTTTGGCTGGCATTTGAAGGCGGTGCGCGTTTTTCTTGGCATCTTCCATGAGGCCTAGCTGTCAAGTTGAATGACGTCTGACATTCTTCAACTTTAAACTCTTTTTGCAGGCAAGGTTCAATAGCCACGCACTCATCAACAGCTGGTCTTCTTTCGGCCGGGGACTGCATTTTGCGTTGTTGGCTTCTACCGCTCGCATTCGACGTGGACGCGTTAATGACACACGAACAAGCGTTCTGCGCTTCTTTGAACCAGCTGGTTGCATGTACAACAAATACAATGGGCACTGAGTCGGCACCGCTGTCGGTCGCAGCAGCTTCCGCTTCCTCCCTACCTTTTAGTCCTCCTCCTTAAAGGCCTATACGTACAACCTCGGCTTTCTGGAGGGAAGATGATCCACTTAGCACTCCCATCTCCTAAGGTGCGAGGCGGAGCCAGGTTGGGGCAAGGTAAAACGTGAAGAGGATATGGAAAAGGAGGTGACGGGCAAAAGTGGAAAGCGCGAAGTGTACGTCGGCCTTTAAAATGAAGGGAGCACACGACGCTCCTGGAGCTTGGTTGCCACCGGCTGCCTCTCGCTACCTTGTCGTGAAATGTTCTTCAACCAGGCATTCCGGAATTTTTCTCTAGACGGAAGCTCGTGATAGCAGAGTTCCGGATTTCTCGCAGCATTTGACTTACAACGCGGCACGCAACCGTTTTTAGGCATCACGTGCTCCATAACCCATCTGCATACTTTAAAACTGTGCAGAGACAGACAAAAGGCGGCTGTCTACGTCTCTTCTTTCTCATCCGTCAGTGGTTATCGCCACAAAACTATAGAAACGAGCAAAAAAACGATCGAAAACACAAACCACACATGCGAGCACAGGATAAAACTGCGATATTTTCTCCGCGCAAAGCGGTGAAAAGTGGGGGACAAGCGATTTTTTCGGCCCTTTGCAACCGCGGCAGCGCCTCGGTATCGGCGAAGCCAATGACGGACATATATTTTCTCTGGGTCGCGGAGCAAGAGCGCGTTGGGCGCCTTCTCTATGCTCTGTATCACCTGATGATGTACCGCAGGAAAGGCTACAAGCACGAGCTCCTTGCTCTAGGGCACATCTTGGCGGCACAAGCTCTCGTGTGTTAAGAGCAGCTCCCAACGCTATGAGCTGGCGCTTCTAGCCTTGCCTGCGGTACAACATAAGGTGAAACGGAGTATAGCTTTCAGCTCACGAGACCACTCGCCGATGTGCAGCGCCTCTACGGCGCGATGGGAGAAGTTCTCTCACGCGCGCTCTTTTGTTTTCGGAAAAAAATCGGCAGGCCGCACCAACAGGGGGATCGAGAGGCCGTGGATAAACTCTCCGGGTAAGTCACGCACGCACGCACGCACGCACGCACGCACGCACACACACACACGCACACACGCACGCACGCACGCACGCACGCACGCACGCACGCACGCACGCACGCACGCACGCACGCACGCACGCACGCACGCGCGCACGCACGCACGCACGCACGCACAAATAAATATATCTATCAACGAAAAGAAAAAAAAACCCGACCTTGACATATCACAGAGACTAGCCCATAATAAAAAAAAAACCAATGCGTCTACACAATTCACGAACCATTTCCGAAACCCTGCTTCTCGTCTTAAGTCCGACTTAAAAAGTCTGCGCCGACGTTATCACACTCTTTAATATACTCCACATGAAAATCGTAACCTTGCAGCTTCATGTTCCGCCGCATCACTCGACTGTTGGTGTGCTTCGCCCTATTCAAGTATTACAAAGACTAGTGGTTCGTTTGCACCCAAAACGTCCTACCATACAGATACAGTGTCAACCGTCCTATCGCCTAAACTAGGGCCAAACACTCCTCCTCAATCGTCGCATAGTTACAATTACACTTCCATAAAAGTGACCGCTACTTCAAAAAGTAATCCGTTACTTTCGCGGCGTTACTTTAAAAACTACTGTCCTAGGGTAAGAAACAAGACGCAAGTGTTATGGAAGCGTTTATTGTTGCCACAACTTGCTTTTGTGACCTTCAGCAAGATCTGGCTCTCATAAAGACTCATCGGACATCTTGCCTCGTTTCTATGTGAAGATGTCGTCCGCTGCACTAAACACCTTTTCAATTTACCTTTTTGCAAATAGATGATGACACCTGGACGCGCGACTGAGAGGCTAGAAAACAACGCCTTCGCAAGGTCTCCCATACGGGCTCGACACCCAAAACGTCAGCTAGGTCCTGTTGGCCCTTTTCTCCCCAGTGTTGATACAGTGAAGTCATATTCTCTCTCTTTCTCGGCCAGAAGCAAGCAAAGAGTGAAGAGACAAAAAGAAAAGGCGCGCACAGAACCGCTACACCAGCTCGCGTGCACTTTGACATTTTTTGTATTTTTTTTAATGAAATATTTTGAACTTGAGAGTTTGCCTAATATTGTTTGAGTATAGAGTCCGGTCCTTCGTATCAGTGGGCTTCTCACTTCATTGTGGGCGAGCAAGCTGACAAGTTGCAAATTGCAAACAACCAAACCACAAAAAAAATATATTGGGTCGATGTTTTAGATGACGTGAAGAAAGGCTTTAAGCATCTAAAAAATTCCAGGCCTTGCGTTTTGTAAATGCAGGTGACAGTGTAATTCCGGTAGAGCTTACCCTTACGAAAAAAAATATATATATACGATTTTTCTTGGTAATATTTAAAATTTCCGCATTTTTCCTCCACCAATGAAAACAAAAATGTAACGGATTACAATCATTCCATTACGTAAAAATGTAAGGACATTACTTTACAATTACTTTCTGAAATAAGTAATTATTTCCTTACTAAATTACTGATAAACGTAAGGGATTACAAGTAATTTCGCTACTTGTAACGGATTGTGTACAAGTCTGGTTCGACGTCCTTCCGAGGATCATTTCCTTTGGCGACAGCGCATCTGACTCATCCCGATCTTTCTAGAAAGCGAGTCACGTGATACTGTATGCGTTATATATACCGCCTACCTACAAAGAATAGCGAGTTTTAGTAGACCGTGTTTCCCCCTCCGCTAAGCCCCTCCGCTACCCGGAACTCTACAGCCAAGGCCATCGGCACGCAGGAGCAGTGGCGGTTTCTACGTAGCGGAGGGGAAACACGGTATACTAAAACTCCCTAATAAAGTGGGCTTTTCCACTTTCCCAAGCTATCGGTGTTCCGGTGTGTCATTCTTGCGGCTGCCCATGCGGGCGGCGCGCGGCGGACATAGCGTCAGAAGTGGAGCAGGACTAATCCGTGTCCGGCTGATTACCGAGGTCTGGGGGGCGTCGGCCTGCAATAGATGAGCGACGGCACATGGCGGAAAACAACAGTTCAAAGAACCTCGGCGGGATGTTCGCCGTCCACGCACCGCCCAGCTTCGACTTCGACCGGACTTTGGAGTGGCCTACCTGGAGCCAGCAGTTTGACGATTACCGTTCTGCATCAGGACTCAACGAGCAAAGCGAAGAGGCCCAGGTACGAACTTTACTCTATACCGTGGGAACACATTCGCGACAAATTTTTCGAACCTTTGCTCCGTTGGACGTTGACGCGAAGAAGTACGACGTAGTTAAGAAACTGTTCGATGACCACTTTGTCGCTGCACGGAACCTGGTGTACGAGAGCGCATGTTTTCACAGACGCACCCAGGAATTAGGAGAATATGTCGATCAGTTCGTCACCGCTTTGTACTCCATTACGGACCGCTGCGAGTGTCAAGAGCTGAAGGAACGCATGATCCGAGACCACTTCATTGTTGGTCTCCGGGATACGAAGCTTTCGGAGATGCTGCAAATGGACGCAGGAATGACCCTCGCCAGAGCATTGGCGAAAGCACGCCTAAAGGAGACTGTCTAACGTCCGCAGCAACAGCTTCGACAGGGTGACGAAGAGTCCTCTATGGCGGCAGCCAGTGACCTCGACGACGTCAAGAAACATGGATGGTCCAAGACAAAAGACTGCTCACCCCCTCAGCGCACCTACAGCCAAGTCACGGGACAAGACGACGACGGAAATCGTTCTTACTGCGTGGCAACGTCCTCACGCCAGGACTGCCTGTCCGGCAAAAACGGCCAAGTGTCACTACTGCCGTAACACCGGACATTTCGCTGTAGTCTGCCGCAAGAAAACTGATGCTGGCCCAAAGAAGGTACGACTTTCCTGTCTCCAGAATGGCAATGGTGCGTATTTTGTGGGGTCGGTGAGCGGTGCAGGTTCGAACACACTGTTCATTCAAGTACTCATTAACGGTACCCCGGTATTTGCTAAAGTATACTCGGGGGCGGAGGTTTCAGTCTGTCGTCAACGTTCCCCGGACTGCCTTCTAGGTTAGAGAAGTCTGACGTCGTACTGACAGGCCCTAGCAATGAGCCCCTGAAAGTTCTTGGAAAGTTCACTACCATCATACAGTGGAAACAAAACTCAGTGAAACAGTGTGTGTACGTAGTTACCCCGTTGCGCTCCGTTCTTCTCGAGCTCCCCGCTATCGAAGCATTTAAGTTCGTCAACACGGTCACCTCGAAAGTGTCAGTTGAAGCCTCCTACCCACAGCTCTTCAGTGGCTTGGGGACGATGACAGGAGAGTATAAGATAAACCTAAAGCCCGATTCTGTTCCGTTTGCGATTCACGCGGCGCGTCCGGGTGCTTCTTCCCTTGCGAGACGATGTTTAGCAAGAGTTGGAGCTAATGGAGCGAAACGGAGTCATTCGCAAAGTGGATGAACCGACAGAGTGGTGTGCGGGCATGGTACCCGTCTTGAAACCGTCAGGGGAAGTACGAATTTGCGTTGATCTAGCCCAGCTAAATAAATGCGTACGCAGAGAACGGTACGTTATTCCAACAGTAGACGACACCCTGGGTTTGCTAAGTGGGGCCGCTGTGTTCTCCAAGATCGACGCAAACTCGGGCTTTCACCAGGTTAAGCTGTCACGCGCAAGTGAACTGCTTACGACATTCATAACGCCATTTGGAAGGTACTGTTTTCAGAGACTTCCGTTCGGCATAACTTCAGCCCCTGAGTACTTTCAAAAAAGAATGTCTCAAAAACTCGAGGGCATTACAGGGGTGGTAAACTTGATGGATGACGTGCTCATCTTTGGCTCTGACAGAGCTCAACCCGACGAGCGTTTGCGTCAAACCCTGGATGGGTTCGGGCGAGCTGGAGTTACTCTGAACAAAGAAAAGTACTCTTTTGTTGTTACCGAGATAATGTTCTTGGGCTGTCTGCTGAGTCGTGACGGCATTAAACCAAACCCACAGAAGGTCCGCGCCATCCAAGATATGAAAACACTTGCCAACATTTCAGACGTACGAAGGCTACTGGGAATGGCCAATCACCTGCCTAGGTTTATTCCCAACATGGCCGCGAAAAGAGAGCCCTTACGTCAGTTGCTCTTAAAAGACACGGAGTGGGTCTGGGGACCAGAGCAGGAACAAGCACTGTCATATGTCAAAGACGTTATATGTTCACCCAAGGTCATGGCTAACTACAATGCCAGTTATCCTACGATTCTTTATGCCGACGCATCGTCCTTCGGATTAGGGGCAGTTCTTCTGCAGACTCAACGTAACAAAGAAAGGCGGCTATTGGCGTTCGCGTCTAGGTCATTGACACCGGCTGAAACTCGATATGCTCAAATCAAGAAGGAAGCTTTAGTCTTGACATGGGTGGCGGAAAGAATCGGAGGGTAGATCACTGGTCTCGATGTGTTATTCGAGACCTATCTCAAGCCACTCATCACGAACTTGGGGAAATCGCCCATAGACCTGTTGCCGCCTCGAATTCAACGTTTCCGTATGGGATTAATGTGTTTCAACAACACCGTTGAGTATGGGCCCGGTACTAGCATTATAACGGCTGACGTACTGTTAAAAGCACCCCTTCGAGAGCAGCAATCCGGTTCTAGTTCGCTCACTGTAAGCGAAGTGACCAAGTATGTTGAGGGCTCTGTGGTCGCAAGAGAGCTCCGGAGCTGTCGTAGGATTGCATGGGAACCTGCGTAAAACTTACGATAATCTTTTTTCGTGAATACGAATTTGTTCTTACGTTTTTTCGTACGTATATTTCTTGCGTAAGATCGTTTCGTGAATTGGGCCTCTCGTTTTTGGGCACGTTTTGGGGAGAGCTTCCCTTTTCTCACAACACCAAGGCCAAGAACAGACATGACTGTTTTATTTTCCACCCCAACACGAACGGCTATTTTTGGCAGTGGCTGAGAAGGACTCTACGCGGATTATCTCTGGGAGTGGAAAGAACAATGGTCATTTTTCGTAAAATCAGGTCGCGAGCCGTTCGACGTCCTCCCTTCCTTCGTTTCCCGTGAATGTCGAGCAGAAACGCTTGAATGACATGCACTTTCCAGCTTATTTCTCACAGTGGAAGACAACACGAAAAGGGTACGCAGCATGCACAAGGAAAATAAAGTGGAAACTTTCGAGAGAGGTCGGAAAAACCTGGAATGCAAAACCGCGAAACATAGGCGGAGAATCGCGCTTAGCAGGTTTCAACTGTTCAAGAAAGTGTCAGAAAATATCTAGCCGATAGGGGGCACGAGAGTCGCACCAGCTGCATCATCATCAGCAACACCCTGGGTCCCGCGATGTAGTGAGACTGTGAGATCAATGCACGGTGGGTCGTGTATCACAACGCCGTTTTCTCGTACTTCTTTTTTATTTTTAATAAAATAAATGGAGAAATTGGCCGCCTTAGAATTAAGTCGGCTACTCCATTATCCTTTAGCGACAGTAAAAGACACTACAAGCCTATCGAGCTGAGGTGTATCATTTGGTTCTCAAAAGTGAAGTGCGGTTAAGCGCCTATTCAGTGAAGTATTTGCGAAATCACACCACGACTAGTAAAGAAATTAAAAAAAAAAGAAAGCAAGGTAGGCCATACTTATTCGAACAAGCGTTCGTTAAAAAAATCATTATATTAAGAAATTTGAGTCAATCAAGGCTTTCCTGGTCCAGTTTAGCGCCATGGGACAAAGCTTGAGATATTTTGAGGTAGAAACTCGTAATATTTGTTTCTCGAATTTTTTAACAGGCACTGTGAAACTTGATGGGCCCGATAACTTTGGGCCAATCTCGCTGGTGTGGTCTAGATATTTTTGAGAAAGAGGAGGCTTGCGAAAGGGGAACATACTAATGTGGGACTCATAGTCATGGGTCAGAAGATCATAATTAGATTGGGTTTAAGGGGGGGGGGTAGAGAGAAGGGGAAATAGCTGATAGAAGAGAAAATGGGAAAATTAAGAGGGTTAAGCGTCACCACTGTCGACTTCGCGTCGGTGGATGGGCGGCGCAGCCGAAAACGACCGAATACGCGGCCGCAATTACTGATGAAGAAGCACGCTATTAGAAAAAAAAAGGCCTATAAAGTCCTACCTAAAGGGAGGTACGCCCTCTTAACTTATGTTTCTCCAGAAAGGGAGAAACCTTCGTCCCTGAATGTAAGGGAGCAAAATTCTTCCGACGTCTGCATCTCATTATGGCGGCCCCGAATCGAGCAAATCGAGCTCAATAAGGCTTAACGAGGTAGCTACGTCTATTGTATACGAGGAAAGAGGAGCAGCAGATAAAAGCGTAACACGAGCTTTTCGCGAACTTCATTTATTTCCGAAGCCAGCTTCTCCCGCAGGTAAGGAAACTTGTGTTTCGAAAGCAGTCACTTAGTCTTCTCATCGTCAGCACTGCGATGTTCAACGTAGACAACCGATACCCAGTTACTTCGCGCACGTTACGTGTTACCTTTGCTAATCCTCGAGCCACCATTCCTTCGTCACCGCCGCACATCACGGAAGAGACGTAAACCATTAGCGAAACCAAGCCGCTCTCGAAAGAGCAAATTCAAAGCAGCCTGCTTCGCTCATTGTTGCACGGTACCGCAAAGCGTGAAAGATGGTTGAATCGCTCGCCACGAAGCGGTGGGGTCAAGCAGAGTAGTTGCAAGTAGCTAGGCTAGATGGCGCTAAATACCCCCCAGTTTATGTGCTACAAAAATATGTTTACTTGCTCACTCCAGTTTTGTGCTTCGGGCACCTTTAATGTCTTTATTAGTACACATCTAGATAGATTATGCGTACCACAAACATTAGCTGAACTTATGCCAACGTTACTTAAACCCTCAGTTGGGAAACTCACCCTTGAAACCTGGGCCGCTGGCGTCCACCGAGACCGAGCTAAATACGATTACAGCGCAACCTTTAGCGACGAGTTGAAACATAAAAGCTGCTTTATATAGCTACTGCGAGATGGCCCCGCGAGATGGCGCCACCGGTCCTTACCCGACTCGACGTGCAGTTCCCAGAGTGGACGCTGCGGGAAAAATGGCGGCGTTCCGATCGCCATTAGCTCGGTTCTCGAGTACGGATCGGAGCCACTTTCTTAAAGCAGGCTCTATGGCAGTTTCCCAACTGAGTGGTTCTAGTAACGTTGACTTATGCGAAGAGCGAGTCGTCTGCTTCTTTTGCAAGGGTTGCGGTGACGTCAGAACGACGCCAAGTTTTGATTGGCTTTGATTGGAAGGATAGGAGGCAGACCTCAAACTAGATGCTTTGAGGTCTACCCACTATTTTGTTTCAATCAGCCAATAAGAGCTCGGTGTTCTGACATCATTGCAACTCCTGTGCAAGAAGCAGACGAACTTGCGCTCGGCATACTTTGAGCGCATGCATATACACGGCACATACAAACGTCAATAAAACAATACACTAACCCGATTACTACATGCGAGCTCTGCGTTTCCGCCTTTTATAGTCGTCGTTTTGATGGTACGGACTTTCTCGTTGATCACGTAAGCAATAAATAATATTCCCAGCATGTTTTGTTTTTAGAGTAATGTCATACCTCTGAAACTATATTGAACGGCTCAGGGGATGTTTCTCTTTGTAAATAGTAAACGCTCGACCGTGCCATGATTACTTGAGAAGCCAATAAAACAAGCCGCTCCACTGCGGTTTCATACCAAGTGTCTGCTTCCCGCAAGGCACGTCGTAGTCAGCTTTTCTATCGTAGTATTCTTTTTTTAATCTGTCTAATTGTGCTGTTCGCGTGCGGCTGCAACTGTCGTCTTGAATTAATCTATGTAGTAGAGGGGTATTCACTCAGCTGGAAGCGATGCTTCACGGGCAGAGGAATCGCTTTTCGATCAACATGAATGCAGTCAAAGCTGCGACTTGCGGCAGGTGTTAAGTGTACGGAGCTACGCCGTGGTGAGCTCGAAAACTTCTAGAGCTAATTCCAGCGCGCCGCTTGGAGGGCAGTTTTTCCGGGAGCCGTAGTACCGTCCTCCCTTAATGCCAAAATTCCATTCTGTAAATATACGTACATTCCGTTATATTTCAAGACAGTTAAGTCCTTCCCCCAGAGCGCAATCGCTCTCTGGGAGGGGAAAACAGGATAGCGCAGTCGACAGTCACATTTGCCACTGTACCACAGGAGCTAGGTTCAGACCAGCGTTCCAACATGACTATCCGCAGGTCGGTCGATTGCACCGTAATCCCTCAAGCGGTCTTAAAGTCTTTAATGTAAAGCAGAATGTCAACCTGCGACACCCCGACCCCTCCGATCACGGCCCGAAGAGCGGCATCAATGCTCAACAGTTTACGTCATCTCATCTTGCTGTTACACCACTGATACGCGAACACACGGTCACATCGGCGACAATTCCAGTCTTCTGTTCACAACGCACAACACTGCCATCACGATGTTTCTGTTATGCTGCTGACACGCAAAATACAGAACCACGTTGATTGCCGTTTGGCACTCGACATCAGAAAACAGAACCGAACGCAGCACAGAAGGAATGCAGGCAACCGGCAGCAAAACCTGCCTGTCTTGGACGCAGTTTTCGCAGTTTCCATAATGTCGTCAACGTCGATACGTCGTTTCGCAATCCGGAGGCGGCCGTCTTAGCCCAGTGTACGTAGCGCTGCTGGCACTGCTCCGGAACTTCGCTGTTTCTAACGGCTTCGTTTGCTCGTTTGACAAAATTAGTGGTAAAAACGTAAATGCAACCGAGAGGTTCTGCACGTTTGGACCGGGAGACAATATTACAGGCGGCCTTCGATGCCGCTGAAGCTCAATCAACTCAACAACGTTTATTAAACAACGCGCGCGACGTGCTCGAAAACGAAACCGAAAGAAGATGAGGCGGAGGGCGAACCTTTCCCTCGTCTGCCTGGAGAAGGAGAAAAACGTCTCGTTCCTCCCTTCTTCTCGTGTCCGCTTGGGAGCGCGTGAGTAGAAAGGAGGAAACCGCGCCGTTGCTACCATGCTCATTCTGTCTGTCTCAGGTGAGCTCATGGAATGTGCCAGCGCGTGACGTCGGCACGGTGGTATGCGCTAAAATGGCGTCTATCTAGCCAAGCTACGCGCTCGAGCTGAGTGACACCGATTGCCCGCACTTCAAAATGCATAAAACAATTGGCGGAATCGAGATGTCACCACTCAACAAGAGCGCGTGTGTATGAAGGCATCTATCGCTACCTTTTCTTTTTTTCTTCTAATACAGGCGGGAGCAGACGTGTGAAGCAGATCGTCAGTAGGCACCAGTTGCAAACGAGTCACTGACCTATAAAAGGCAAGGGTCACGTTCTTCGCTCTTGCTCTTTCTTTATTGTCATTTGTTTTAAGAACGCGTAAGCACTGAGAGTCTTGTTCACTGGAAGCGGTCAGTTGACTTCGAGGATGCACACCAGTCACACCTCACAGCTTATTTCAAGCTCTGTCATCTCTCCTTAAAGGGATACCACAACGAAATTTCGGCGCTTATTTCTTGATCTATTCGTATTCAGGGGTGCAGTATCACATCAGACACACCGAGCTCTTCTTGAAAAAGACACGAAAAGGAATTTTAAAACGAATTAAACGATTAACAAAGAGCACCTGGTGGATGTCGCTAACGCCTCGTTTGTAATGCCCGTCTAGGAACCTTGACACGTAGTGACGATAACTGTCTCGCCTCCGGCCACCACGAGAGAAAAGAGGAAGGAGGAACTTCCCACTCCCCGAGATTCTCTTATGTGTGTCCCAGACGTCGCGATTGACCCCCTACAAGATTATAGAAGATTAAACCTTCACTCAAAAATTCGCACAAAAGCAGCTTTGGGGTTAGTTGCCGTGGCCCGATCGCTGACGTGCTTCGGCCGTTTTGGTGGCTGGAACGGCCAGGACATCCTGTCGACGTCAGCCTCGCCGCAACTTTGCTCGTCCCGAGACGATCTACGTCACGATTGCGGCGGATGTCACGTGCTCTCCGCTGGCTGCTCTCCAAGCGCTTGCCAGAGTGGGCCGGTTATAACGAAAAATACAGCCATCAGGTTCAAAGTACAAGCGTGCGATTGTCATTTACGGGTATTGTGGGTCATATTCAGCCTGTATCTGAACACGACGAGTATATTTCAAATTTCGTTGAAATATTTCTCTAAGTCCCGTCCACACTTGAATCCAAGTGGGAAAGGCTCAGACAAGACCGGTCTTTAACCCTCTTTGGAAGGCTTAGGACCTGCTCCGCAGCAGCGCATCCAGTCCTAAGCCGTCGCAAGAGGTTTAAAACCGATCTTGTCTCAGTCGGTCCTGCTCGGTTGCAGGTGGTTGAATGGGCCTTTAGAGGAAAATGTTAGGCGTCACTTTGAGGTTTGTTTCGTTTAGGCGGCACCATGTGACATTGAGACGACTGCCGCGACATAATCTCCTGGGCACCGTCCGCAGTGATATTCATGGTCAATCCCGCCGCCTAAATTATCGCCCCCCCCTCCCCTTAGAACCAATGTCTGGGACCGCTTCTGACCCTTAGCGCTATGTGCCAGGCGCTGAGCAATCGGCGATAGGCAACACAAAAGGTCGGGGTGAGGGGGCTCACGGTGAATAGCCGGACATGCAATAGATCCCGTGGCCTAGCGAGGAGCGGTACAGCCTTTCACATAATTAAGCTAGGGACCGTCCAAAGAGCGATTCCGAGGCCATGCATTTTTTGCTTGTTCATTTGGTTCTTCTAGCCACGCAGGGATCTGCGTGGTATACCAAGCACAATATAAGACTTAGGCTCTAAGGGCTTAGCGGTGTCGCCCTCGGCCTCGACATGGCCCTTACTTAAGGCTTTCCGAATCTAGCGTTCTGAAACCTGGGCAAGTGTGGAGACAAGGTTAGGGCCTTGTCTTCTAGTTCGCAACAAAGGATTGTTGCGGGTGTCGCTATAAAGCGATAGCTTTCTGCGGAAGAGTCTCCACGGTCCTTGCCTGCTCCAGTCGGGGCTGGTCGGGACCGTAGCAAGCCCAGCGGTTGAGGGGTGTCGGCAACCAAGCGAAGATTTTTGCTTGACGTCATAGCCCGTGCCCCATGAAGCGCACTGTTGCGTGACATTACTGAGTCACGTGGTGTCACCGTGTCGCAGAATTTCAAGGTTTCACGTGACGTCAGTGTCACGTGACTTTAGAGAATAGCACGTGACTTCACTTTGTCACCTGACGTAACAGTGCCGCGTGACATCAAGGTTTTGCGTGACGTCACAAGCTAGGTTGTTTTCTAGATTACGCTATGGTCGCTATCGAAACTACGTGTTTCTTATTGTTTTTCTACTTCGTAGTAGCTCGCTGAGGGAAATGATGGGTTGTTTGCCAAACATCACCATTTATGTGTTTCTTCCGTGTGTCATCCGCTGATGATGATTAGTTAGGAGAAGCCTCGCATTCCGCACGCAGCTTACTAATGAGGGATATCTGCGAGAAAAAAAGGCCAACAACAAAGGCAGAAATGTTAAAAAAAAACAAAAAAAAAACAAGGCTATTAAAAGACTACTGATGAACAAGGAACAATGCAGTTTGGAGTTGAAGCGTACAAAAACAATTGGCGTGCTCATTTACTTTGGCTTCGTTGTTGTTGCAATGCGACGAAGTTCTAAGAATCTGTCGCAATTAGAGGAACTCCCTCCGGTCTTAGAGGTATATTAAAAGAAAAGAAAACTTCGTGTGCGAATTTTAGAGCGCAGTTCTTAGGCGCCCGTTTCCGGCTTGAGCGGCGTCGCCGTCGCCGTCGGCGCAACCGCGCGCTGCATTATGGGACGGTTTCCATAATAACGTCACACGTGACGTCAGGTGTGACGTCACGAGTGTCACGAGTGACGTCACTCGTAACCGCGCGTTGAATTATGGGGTGTTTCCTATAATGACGTCACACGTGATGTCGCGAGTCACGTCACGAGGGTCACGAGTGACGTCACGAGGGAGGAGGGAGGGCGGGGAGGAGGAAGGGAGGAGAATGAGAGGAGGAGGAGAGAGGAGAAGGAGAGTGAGAGGAGAGGGAGGAGGAGGAGGGGAGGAGTAGAGGGTACAGAGGAGGAGCAGGGGCATACCCTCCTCTGCTTACCCTCTCCTCCTCCTCTTAAGAGCTGCGTTTTAATTCAGCATTACAGGGAGTTGTAAATGTCTAATTTTTTTAATGTATATTTTTGAGGCGCTTTGCTAATAAGGTCACATCAATAGGCGGAACGCGAACAAGAAGTGATATAAATGAGGATTTAACGCAGATGGTTGATTTTCCACATCGCATGATAGTTTGACAAGGTCTTGTAAAAGCAAAACAGAAAAAAAAGCAATTTTTTTGGGCGATACGGTGGAGGTTTTCTTTTTTCCTGGAACATGTGTCCTAAAGTAAAATAACAAACTCCGATAAAACTTAAAACCGCGGTCTCACTGTTACTACAGCATACAAAATGACACGTAGACACTGTTTGAGGCGTGTGTCTTCCCTCACAACAATCATTAAAAAAAGAAAGAGAAAACACGCCGAAGACATTTAATACTGCTTGACGATGAAGTGGGAGGCGAAAGCAGGTATAGTCCTCGCGGGTAAAATGTTTTGCTGCGGCGGTGACCTCAGGTCTCCCCCACTGCGCAAGCGCGGGCGCCCCTGCCGGCTTCACTGCTTCTGTGACGAGGCATCTGCGTTGCTGTACTTTTCGTTGTGTTTTAGTTTTGCGGCGCGTCCACTTTGACCTTGAGCGGTGCGTGCTTGATGACCTATTTTTATGGCCATAATACGGGCACAACGCCGACGCCGCCTTTTCCCGTAATAAAACATATAAGGCTTTCGCCTCAAAAAGAAAATTGTTTGCAGTCATGTCTGAAGCATTTCATATCTATGAAAGCAGACGCGCTTGAACGCGCTTGACGCATATGAGCAGATAAATCTGCTCATAGATTCGCAGCGAGCGCCGTACGAGCTTTGTACGATTAATGGGCAGTACGACTGCGGTATTAAAGAAAAATATAAGAGAATGCCAATTTGAAAATACAAAAGATTAATTATTTGCGAACTTGAAATAGGATTGCTTACGATGCGCACTATGGAAATCTGGTTTAATCTGACTGCGGTCTTTCGATCCGCAGCGTAGATGTAAGGAGGTCTTCGTTAGACGATTCGCCAGGGATCGGCCACTTCGGTTGCTCCTAATGGGACTGTCTAAGACCAAGTGCGCAATTCGTTTTGCCAGGAACGTCTACAGGCGGCGGACTTATACGCATAATAATGTAGTTCCACCCAAATCGAATCGGCATCTCTTTCCACTATCCCATCCCCCCCCCATTGCCGTCTGGAACAAACGAGGCCCTCTAATCAATGGGAGCGGAGATCAAGAAGGATGTGTGCCATAGTGCAGGATCTCCAAGGACGCCGCAAAGTAGACCCTTAGTGAAGAGAAAAACAATTTGCTCCATTTAGGCGATGCTTTATTTTGCGCTACTGTTTGTTTGCGCGGCCGCAAAATGGTCGGGGGCTCGATCAGGCGGAGAGAACCATGTTTTTTTTCTTGTCTGTTCATAAGTGAATGCCATTTTCTGAGGACTGGGGTCTCGGGGGAGGGGGGGGGGCGCTCCCCGAGTGTAGAAAATTTTATTCATTAATTCATTCATTCATTTATTAATACTGTCAGCCCATACAGGGCTCTTACAGGGTGAAATAAAAATACATAATGAACACATACAGGTCGCTGGTACAAGATAAGAATTTTCCCGTAACAACAAATACAATATAATATATTACGGAACAAGAAACAAAAACAAGTATACATAAATTACACTCTAAAATGTACATTACTCAAAGATCAGGAAGAATCAAAGGAACACATCTGCAGAAGTTGATATGATACTAAGTGTAGTTAAATATATTAAATGTAATGAGTAGCACATAAAACAGTCGTTTCAATATTTTTAAGAAATGAACTTTAGTGACGCTGATGAAACAGTGGCATTCGGTAGCATGTTCCATTCGTTTATGGCTCTAAGAGAAAAACTGAATTTAAAACAATCGTTTCGTACAGACACACTTAGGATGTACATGGTGTAGCGGTGCCTTGATGATTCGTTGGAGCGAATTTTGAAGTAGTCTGAATAATTTATTTTACTTGATTATGAACAATCTGGAAAAAAGTTTGATGCGGTCATGTATTGTTCTAAATTCAAAAGTTGGGAGCTTTACGAGTTCAAATAGTTTAGTGGGAGAATAAGCACGGCTATATTTGTTAAATATGAATCTACGAGGCTAGTCGCTGAATTTTGTTCAATTTAGAACAATTTGTCAAGGTAAGTGTGTCCCACATGACCTTGAGTGAAACCCACTAACTGTGGTCTTATGAGGGTCTTGTATGAAAGAGCTTTTATTTCGGGTGTAGCACTAGAGAGGTTTCGTCTGCGGCTCCATAGTGCTCTTTAGCTTTGACGCACACATTGTCGAGTGTGTGTATTCCATCATAGGTCAGAGGTAAATGTCAAACCTAGATACTCATATTCCATGACTCTAGAAGGTTTTGATTATCTATGCTATAGTGATAATTTAAAAACATATTTCTTTCTATTGCCATAAAAACAGATTTTTTTTCAGGTTTAACACGATCTGCCACGTTTCACACCAGTTATTTATTTTTGTAAGTTATTGTTTAACTTCACCTGATCTTCCGGTGCGTTTATCTTACTGTATATCACGCAGTCGGCTGCGAAGAGTCTTATAGGTAGTGCAATGTCATTGGGCAAATCGTTTATAAAATCAAAATAAAAGGGGACCCGAAGCACTTCCCTGCGGCACTCGTGACGAAACCGGTGAGAGGCTAGATCGATACTTTCCTATCTCCACGAATTGCTCTCTAAAGGAATGATATGAAGAAAACCACTTCGTCACATTTGGATTTCTAAAAGTGACGTCGATGTTTATGTAAGAATTTTGAATGCGACACTTTATCAAACGCTTTCGCGAAGTCCAGGAATACTGTGTCAGTTTGACCGCGGTGATTTATCGTGTGCGCTAGATCGTGTACAGTTTCAACTAATTGTGTTGTTGTGGAAAGCCCTCTGCGGAAACCATGCTAATATTGTGATAAGACAGCATAATCGTGAAGATATGCTAACATATGTTTGGACACAGTATGTTCAAACATTTTGGAACAGGAACTTGTATGAAAATTGGTTGATAGTTGCTGACGTCTGAAACACTGCCACTTTTATGAATAGGTATTATCTTCGCTCGTTTCCATGCGCTGGTGAAAGTGCCGGTATTTAGAGATGACTGGATTATTATGGTAAGATATTTAGATACCTACTCTGCATACCTTTTTAAAAATCTCATTGGGAATTTCGTCTGGACTCTGGATTGGTTTTGTGTGTGTAAATATTTAGTAAGAGATTACAAACGCCTTGCTCACTTATTTCTAAATCTCCAATGGTAGGGTTATTCGGGAAACCACTAAAGGTTGGCGAAATTCCGTTGTCACGTGTAAACACCGACGAAAAGAAGAATCATAATTTTCAACTGTCTTCTGGTTAGGCATCTCTTCACCAACGTGCTGTTTTCTAGAGGATGGGATAATGTATCGCTAAAATTTACGGGGCGCATCACAAAGAAGGTTTGTAAGCACTACATTGTAGAACTTCTTTGACATGGTGGGTCTAACAGCTTCAAAAAAACGAGGACGATAAAAGGAATACACACGACAGGACAACGCTGTTCCATTGTTTGTTCATTTTATCGCTCCTCGTTTTTTGAAGCTGTTACACCCACCATGTCAAACTTTTACCAACTCGCCCAGTTCAACACCTCGTTTTAGAACTTCTCTTTAGCTTCTTTTATACCAGCCATTTTAATTTTTGACTCAGACTCTGAATGTTTAATTTATTTTCAATAATTGAATCATGTGAAAAGGCTATTCGCCTCCGCTTTGGCTGTCGTTTGGTATGTATTATATCCCTTGTTATCCATGGATCTTTGTTACCACATTTCTTAACTCGCTTTGGTATAAATCGTTCTACGCACCGTATTGCCAAGCTTGAAAAGAAATCCCACAATACATCCACGCAGGAAGCCGAATCGTAAAGAAACAAAAAATTCACCAAATGATTGCTCGAGGCAATCAAGCACACCAACGTCATCAGCGTCACCATAGTTAAAACTGCTTTATGCGGAGCCTCCTCAGTTGTACAACAGGAACTAAACGGTTTCATACGCTCAGAAACAAAGACCAGATACAGAATTGATGACGTTATTGTACAGATTCTAGTGTAATCATTTACAGCCCTAATGAGGTTATGACAAGAAAGCAAGCTTTAATAACTGTTCGCTGCTAGGTACTTCTATCGTTCCAGGAAAAGAGGACAGCCAATTTATACCAGGCAAATTAAAATCCCCCAATAACAGGAGCGTTGTCACCATGGCCTAAGTTGGAGGCCATATAGCTCCGTGAAAGTTCAAGTACATCAACTGGGGAATTGGGAGCCCTATCAACACCACCGACGGGACTGCACGCTATTCAGTTTAGCCTTGATCCACACTGCTTCAACACCACTCACATCAGTGAAAACAGAAAATACTATGTTATTTTTAACCATAATAGCTACGCCGCCACCTCTCCATTTCGATCTTTCCTTAGAATGGTATAGTTAGGAGGCGTAACTTTAAAATTAGAACGTCTTTATGGAGCCATGCACTCAGTGAATACTACAATATCAGGTTTATGTTCCAATATTATGCTTTCTATAAGGACAACTTTGTTTAACATACTTCTAGCATTCATATTCAAATTTTTAAAGCCCACTGGTTTGTTTGAAAGAAGTCATGAAGTGGCGTTTTCCCGAGATTCATGACATTTGTACATTTGATTCGTGGCTTCATTCCAGGCGTACATGACATAATCTAGCCGTAGCTAATCAAAAACTAATTTGGCTTTAGCACCTCTTTTCCTTTCCTCCACAGTTGAATTACACAGGCTCTTCCTAATTTCAACAACCCTTTAGAAAAGACTTCACTGATGCTAATTTGCGTACCTTTGAGCCGGAAACCGTTTCTCAAGATTGTCATTTGGTCCTTGAAGTCCGCCCTTTGAGGATCTTCGCCCTATCTCTACCGACTATCTTTCTTAAGTCTGTGTATGGTGTGTTGTATGTCTCTTGTTTTTCATTTTGTTCTACACGCTGTAAAACTTTTTCACTTTGTTGTGCTTTACTATGTTTTTCGGCGCACGCGTAGGTTGGTAGGCGGAAGAAAATATTTATTGTATAACAAACTTTGTTAATGTTTTTTTCCTCTTTTCCACTCTTTTATTTTATATTTCGGCCGAATTGTTTTTGCTTGTTTTGCATTAGGGCCTTTGACCTGGTCAAGCTACCTCATAGTAGCGTTTCTGTCGGAGGACCGCCAGAGTATTTTTTGGAAATAAACATTTCATTTAATTTTATTTTAAGTGTGACGTCGGACTCGAAACACTTCTTCAAAAGACAAGCAAGCTTCAGCTGTTGTTTACAAATATATGCAGCGAAACAAAAATTATACAGTTGATACCTGCAGATATCAACCATACTCGTGTTCATATCGAAACCCGCCCTAAAAGGAGTCCGTCTCCTAGCAGAAGATTACTAATTTACTCCTCGCCGTGTCTAATTGAGATACGCATAGGTGCACCTTATCTTCATGTATTTTTTTTTATCAAGGACGTACACGCAATAGACGTTAAAAGAATCGTTTTCATCCTTGGACGACCAAACCTTGTAGAAATATTTCGCCTAGCACATAAATAACGCGAAAAAAAATCTTGTTTCTGGATGTGACAACGAGTAATATAATAATATTATGATTAGTTTCTTATTTATGAACAGTCGTAATATTTGGGACAGTTCTCGTGTGTTCTATGACGTATTCTTGAACGTTGAGCCAAGCGTGCGCTCTTCGTTCACGGCCCTGTGAGGGGTTGGTGAAAGGTTTGCGAAGCGATCGATCACACCACCAACACATCGTGCAACAAAGAAAAACAAACAGTTTGCAAATATATTTTTTTTTGCAGCTTGTATCTTCACTGTACGACGGCCTCATCACATTGGCCGGTCAAAAGCCCATGCACGCATATCTTCGAAGCATGTACGTACATATGTACGAAGCAAATTCATGCTTCGGACGTTCTTGACGCATGTCCGCGGAGAATTCTGTCAAAGTGTCTGCGGAGAAATTTCGCGTCTTTTTGTATGTTGTACGAGCAGTGAGCCCGCGGCTTTAATACGCGCGCGTTTTTTGTTTCATCTCGTGCGTGCGGTAAGTTGCGAAGACGCGCACGCCTTTCCAGAAGTCGTCGTTCACCGTATCTATGTTTTTACTTCTTTTCTCTTACTTTTTTCACTGTTTTGAAATTAGTGTCATTTCTCATGATCTACACCGAACGTTACTTTCATCCGAAATTCTGTCCTCCCACGTGTGTTGTTTTGCAAATGTGTTTTTCTTTACCCCTGAGCGGGAGAAAGGTGATTTGCATGTCATTAGACCCCCCCCCCCCACCTCCGCTTTTTAGATGATTAGTTAATTCCACATGAACGGTCTTCGTCATTTTTTTTACAAGTTTTTAGTCGTGGCACGTTTGATATTAGTGCCAACTAAGAAAGCGAGATACTTTTGCATTTGGAGTATGTTTTTCTCAAGGCAAGCGACCGGCATTCGGAAATCTCCCCCTCCCCCTTTCCAGAAAAAAAATCATCCTACAGGCAATTTTTAGGTATTGCTTCTTCCAAATTTCTGGCCTTAAATTCAAAATCTTGCCAAAATCGTGGACTCGTCGTTTCGTGCGAGTTACAAGGACGTTATACTGTGTCATTCAGTGAAAATGAAACGTTTTTTTTTTTCGGACCGCATAGGTAAAGCGCGCATTGAGAAAGTTCGCACATTTTCTGGGAATGTGACGCTAGCGTTCGGGGATAAAACGCGAAAGTTTAATAAAAATGACGTTATCTAAAATTAAAAAAAAAATAAAAAAGGACTCTCTCTCTCTCTCTCTCTACTATATATATATATATATATTGCTTTTTTATGAGTTAAAATTTATTTAGGGAATGACATTGTGACGCCTGTGGTTTTTATTACAAATTTTGAGGTAAGCTGATTAGAAAAAAATGAAAGCCGTTTACAACTCCCTGTAATGCCGAATTGGAGCGCAGCTCTTGAGGAGGGGGGAAGGTGCGGAGGGAGGGGGGTTCACGTGACATGGGGGGTCACGTGACCTTGGGGCGGTCACGTGACCTCGAGGGCCACGTGACCTGAGGGGTCACGTGACCTGGGGGGTCACGTGGCCTCGGGGGTCACGTGACCTGTGGGGTCACGTGACCTCGGGGGTCACGTGACCTGGGGGGTCACGTGACCTTGGGGGTCACGTGACCTTGGGGTGACCTTGAGGTTACGCCGACGCCAACGGTGACGCCGACGGCGACGCCGCTCAGGCCGGGAACGGGCGCCTAAGAGCTGCGCTCTAAAAATTACACCATCTTCCCGAGGGGAACTCATGGGGTGATGCGGAGCATCACGGATCGTAATTAATTTATTCCCTTCTTGACTGATTTCTTTTGGCCGGCCGGATTTGGGCTGCGGCGGACGCGAGCGGCCGAGAAACGCTAGCAGACGACAGCCGCAGAGTTGCGGGGAAAGCCCACTCAGTGACCCCACTGGAAAGCCCTGGTGTGGCGCTGCGACCCGCGCGCCCAAAACTATCCTCCTTTCACTCCTCCGGGGGAACGCGCGCGGCGCGCTACCGCTGCTTATATTCACACTTGAAGGAGAGGAGACTAGAGGAGAAGAGTTGCGCATGCGCGCGCGGTGTGATGAGAAGCGAACGCACGCGAAGTGCACGCAGCTGGTAGGGAGAGAGAGCGGAGAGAGTAACGCGCAGCTGTTGGAGAGAGGGAAGGAGGAGAGTTGCGCATGCGTAGTGTGAGTGCGGACTACGACGCCGACGCCGACGCCGACGCCGACGCCGCGGGACATGGACCTGAGCAAGAGATGCTCCGCATCTAAAAAATAATATCAGTTAACCGCTGTCTCGCTTTGCCGTTAGCACCGCAGACTTAAAGCCACTTTAAAGATAAGTTAATGAGGTAAGTGTACCGCCTAAAAAAATAGTAATTCTAATTTCATTTAATGATAAAAAATATAGCTAGTAAGACCTCAGCCGATGGACAGGCCCCGTCGCCGGTTTGATGTTAAATTCAACGAAAATCACCCCCCGTTTAGTCTTGCTTTTGTTTTTCTCCGGTTGTCTCGAGCTTGTTTAGAAAAGCTCGACAGCAAGCAAGAAAAGAATATTGTCTTTCTTGGTTACCAGTTGTTTCTTGATGAAATAATTGCCACAGACACCCACAATACCAGTTTTTTTTTAAATCGAATATTTGGCGTATAGGTAGACGCCGGCTCATAAATAGATTTAGTCTTTTTTTTATCTTTTGATTTAGGTAACGTTTCGTCCTCAAAATTTCGCATCTTATCTCACCGCTATACGGCAAACTAAGTGTACTAAAATGCTTCTTTCGCGCATCAGAACGCAAGGAGGACGCATTCCAATCAGGGAGCAGCTTAAAGAACGCGAATAAGAACCGCGCGATTACGAGGCATCCAAGTACGCGACGTCATTGGTTAGGGTGGGGGGGGGGGGGGGGTGTAAAGAGCAGACGAATGTGCAGGTCCTATAGTCTCTCATTCACACCGAGGTTCAGCTTTTTCCTCCAAAGCGGCGTTTATTTATATGGGTTCAAAAAACTGGGTTCCATTTTTTTTTCTCGCAGACCCGGTGTTTCCGTTGTGTAAGTGTTTTTTTCTCTTAGTGAGACTGCGGTCACGTGATCATCGATCATTCGATCATCATCAATTATGCTCTACTTCCTTCGCAAAAGCAGCGGCAATCAATCTTTACTTCTTTAAAAAACAAACAAAAAACAATAAGTCTCAGAAAAAGAAAAGTACAAACCCGCCTCGTTGTAGTAATGGAGACAAATCGTTTCCCGAATTGGCAAAGCTTTTTTATTTTTTATTTACGGTTAATTTTGTGCTATAGCGTCGGAAGCAATCCCGAGCTTCAAAAGTATACCTTTCAAACTTTTGAGCCTGCAACAAATATGGCCCAAACTCGCACTATGCTTTATTTCACTTAAAAAAAAAATACTGAAAAGAAGAAAACAATTTAACAGATCTGGGAGGACCCACGTCTCGAAAAAATAAATGTTGCGCGAAAAACAAATACTTTTAGAGCACTATTGACGGCGCGAGACCGCGATTTAGTCGGTACTCACCTCCTTTCCACTTGCTTTCCTCTCGGCATTTCTGGGCGCGTGAGTGAGGTGACGGACATCTTTTAAAGTGAGAGGTATGACCATTCCGTGACGTCATGAACTTGGCGCGAAAGAATTTGAAATTAATCTCGCGCCGGTAATGTATTGCTAACATTGTTTTTTTCGCGTTAAGTTTATTTTTTGACACGCGTGTCCACATTACACTGTTAATTTTTTTCTTTTTAGTGGCCTTTTAAGCTTGATCGAAGCCGGCTCTATGGCCCGATGGAGTCCCCTCGATGAGGGCCCAAAAAGTTGATAGTCTTAGCGCTCGTCGTCTTTATCCGTTCGCTTTCGCCGGCGAAACCAATCGCGAACACCGAATGCGGCGCGATCCTGCACTTCGTTTTGTACGCGTGTGACTGCGTTTGGGTGATAACGGCATGCGCAGAAAAGACGACGAGCGTCATGGCGATGCACTTTGGGGTCCTGATCGACTGGCTCTGTTGGACCCTATACCGTCGGCAGCTGTCCGGCTTGACGGAAAAGGAGCATACGTTTACACTTGCGGATCCGCTAGCGAATCCGCCCAGCTTTTGCCGCTGGGGCGAAACGCTGGGCGGAAAACGCGGCGGCGAGCCGTATAGGTCCGGGACCTATTTCTGCCGCCGAACGAGGCGTTTCGCTGACCGGATGTGACATTCTTGCGCAGCGCGACGCTGCCTACGTCATGAGTATGCGTTCTGTTGCGTTAATTGAACGTCAAAGACTTACGGTAAGAAACAGAATGGATTTACTATTTACATGACGAAGTTAATCTGCTGGTGTCGGTGATCGCAGTCGTTCCGTACGTCTTCTTCTTCGATCTGCCCCGAGCCAAACCGTTGCTTCGTCTTCCTCGTTTTCGTCAACCGCATATTTACACGAGCACCGTACGGCTGTTTCGCGTGAGTAGGAGGTGCCAAAATTACAATTCACAACACGTTCTTCCGGGAGCAGCAACGCCCGGGAGAGACAGCCGAGGTGGGAACTCGCGCCTTCTCGTCATATTTGACCGGATGTTACGAGAACAGCTGCCGCAGCCGCCGCCGCCGCCGCCGCTCGAAGGAAATAGATGTAAACGCAACCCGCTCGTCGCCGCCGCCGCCGGGAGCGGATCTCGCTCCCGCGACAGCGGATTTCTTCTCAGGTGTAAACTAGAGTCACTAAATAAGCTACGCTTTCAGAGTACCGCATTCCTTTTCTTTGGCATTTTGCCGACAATACAGTCGCTCTATTCAACAATATTCTGGTTCGCTGCGGCATCATTGGATAGCGGCAGTCACAGTGAGTCGCTATCATCATCATCGCGTTTCTTCGACGCCACCATCTTGGGTCCAGCGATCCTCTGCCTGCTGCTGTTTGCTGTTTACTGCGAGCGCACGCTGAGGTCCGTCGCTCAGCACGCGCGTTTTCCGTGTTACGTCGAGGTACGAACAAAACGACCTTGATTCGCTGCCACAGCTGCGGCTGCGGCAGCTGGCGCAGGCGACGGCTACAGCTCGGCTTGGCTCGGCTAGTGTCACTCCTCAATCTGCGCGTGGACCCAAGATGGCGGCGCCTGACGAGCCACCGTTACTAGATCAACTCAGTTATGGAACTTCCCATAGACGCTGTACATTGGAGGGGGTCCGAAACCGTGTCCGATTTTTTGCAGCTAGGTGGCGCTGGCGGCGCATTAATCCACGCGTTTTCGTCTGCTACTGCTCCGCGGCTGCTTTTGAGTCCCGACTCCTCTCGAGGTTCAGCATGGTTTTGGGTTAGTTTTTGCCCTTTCGCCAGTAAAAAGTAAAAATGTGACTACCAACAGCAGCAGAAACAATTTCTGCTGCTGTTATTTGTAAGAAAGGCCAGAACCGCGCCGTCAATGATGATGATAGCGAGTATTAATGCGGAGCGCGCGCCCTCTAACAGGCGCCACGCAAAGGGACCCCCTCCGGAGCGAAGTTCCAGAACTGAGTTGTTCTAATAACGTTGTGACGAGCTTCAGACACGTAGTTTGGGGGAGTTTTGTACTCTGGAAAGCGTAGCTTTATTTAGTGACTCTAGTGTAAACGTACCATAAGAGTGACGTGCGCGACCGAAAGCGTCGCTGTGGTCGGCCTGCCACGATTCGACGAACGTTGAGGTTTTCTCGTCGCATGAAATAAGACGAATGTAAGAACTTCAATTTTGAGCAGGGTTGGCAGTGATTTCAAGGTTCCGCCACGCTCATTACAAACACCATCGAGCTTGTTGTTCTCGAGAGTAATGACGTCACGTGAGGGAACCTTAGGTGCGCCGCCAATATATCTCGCCGCTCATACAGACTTACGGGATAAAAATACTCGTGGAATTTCCCTCTAATGGACCATTTGCTATATTACCCAAGACAAAGGAGAACGCAGGGAATGGTGTTCCACGCGCCACACGCGCAAGCCTTCCCCGTACAAAAGATTCGAAATAAAACACCAAAATAAAGCGTTGACGAACGCGCGTGCAAGATGCCATTTGTTTTAGGTATTTGCTTTAGAAAAGTTACTACTGTAACACTGTCCTACTGCTGAGGCCAGCGCGTGCGGCGCGTGGAACACCAATCCCTGCATTCTCCTTGATGCTTGGGTAATATAGCAATAGGTCTATTCGTTTTTTCTTATTTTCAAGAGCCTCCTCAGCTTCCCTTTCAGAATGCGACGACTCCAAGCTTTTCACTGTTTTTTTTTTACACACACCGTTAAACTTGTATACTCCGTTTCACCTTATGTTGTACCGCAGAGAAGGCTGAAGCGCGAGCGCATAGCGTTGACAGCTGTCCTTACTGCACGGGAGGTTGTGCCGCCGAGATCTGCTCCAGAGCAAGGAGCTCGCGCTTATAGCCTTTCCTGCGGTACAACATAAGGTGAAACAGAGTATAGTTGGCAACTGATGATAAGTAATCAAGATTAAAAATCGTGAGCTCACGGCGAGAAAACTTTTAATGGTGACGTCATGAACGTTAACCATAATGAGGGCGCCACCGAAACATCTCGGCGCTAATCGACCTATTACTCATATTACCCAAGCATCAGTGAGAATGCAGGGATTGGTGTTCCACGCGCTGCACTTGCTGGCCTCAGCAGTAGAATCTTCCAAAGCAAATACCTAAAACAAATGGCATCTTGCACGCGCGTTCGTCAACGCTTTATTTTGGTTATTTACTTCGAATCTTTTATACGGGGAAGGCGTGCGCGGTGGGCGCGGAACACCAATCCCTGCATTCTCCTTGATGCTTGGGTAATATGAGCAATAGGTCTATTCGTTTTTTCTTATTTTCAAGAGCTCTCTAGCTTCCCTTTCAGAATGCGACGACTCCAAGCTTTCACTGTTTTTTTTTTACATCACACCGTTAAACTTGTATACTCCGTTTCACCTTATGTTGTACCGCAGAGAAGGCTGGAAGCGCGAGCGCATAGCGTTGACAGCTGTCCTTACTGCACGGGAGGTTGTGCTGCCGAGATCTGCTCCAGAGCAAGGAGCTCGCGCTTATAGCCTTTCCTGCGGTACAACATAAGGTGAAACAGAGTATAGTTGGCAACTGATGATAAGTAATCAAGATTAAAAATCGTGAGCTCACGGCGAGAAAACTTTTAATGGTGACGTCATGAACGTTAACCATAATGAGGGCGCCACCGAAACATCTCGGCGCTAATCGACCCATTACTATATTACTTGAAGATCACGAGAATGCAGGGATTGGTGTTCCACGCGCCGCACGTGCTGGCCCTCAGCAGTAGTAACTTTTCCAAAGCAAATACCTAAAACAAATGGCATCTTGCACGCGCGTTCGTCAACGCTTTATTTTGGTTATTTACTTCGAATCTTTACATGAAGGCGTGCGCGTGGCGCGTGGAACACCAATCCCTGCATTCTACTTGATGCTTGGGTAATATAGTAATAGGTCTATTCGTTTTTTCTTATTTTCAAGAGCCTCCTCAGCTTCCCTTTCAGAATGCGACGACTCCAAGCTTTCACTGTTTTTTTTTTACACACCGTTAAACTTGTATACTCCGTTTCACCTTATGTTGTACCGCAGAGAAGGCTGAAGCGCGAGCGCATAGCGTTGACAGCTGTCCTTACTGCACGGGAGGTTGTGCCGCCGAGATCTGCTCCAGAGCAAGGAGCTCGCGCTTATAGCCTTCCTGCGGTACAACATAAGGTGAAACAGAGTATAGTTGGCAACTGATGATAAGTAATCAAGATTAAAAATCGTGAGCTCACGGCGAGAAAACTTTAATGGTGACGTCATGAACGTTAACCATAATGAGGGCGCCACCGAAACATCTCGGCGCTAATCGACCTATTACTATCATTACCCAGGCATCAAGGAGAATGCAGGGATTGGTGTTCCACGCGCCGCACGTGCTGGCCTCAGCAGTAGTAACTTTTCCAAAGCAAATACCTAAAACAAATGGCATCTTGCACGCGCGTTCGTCAACGCTTTATTTTGGTTATTTACTTCGAATCTTTATACGGGGAAGGCGTGCGCGTGGCGCGTGGAACACCAATCCCTGCATTCTCCTTGATGCTTGGGTAATATAGCAATAGGTCTATTCGTTTTTTCTTATTTTCAAGAGCCTCCTCAGCTTCCTTTCAGAATGCGACGACTCCAAGCTTTCACTGTTTTTTTTCACACACCGTTAAACTTGTATACTCCGTTTCACCTTATGTTGTACCGCAGAGAAGGCTGGAAGCGCGAGCGTATAGCGTTGACAGCTGTCCTTACTGCACGGGAGGTTGTGCCGCCGAGATCTGCTCCAGAGCAAGGAGCTCGCGCTTATAGCCTTTCCTGCGGTACAACATAAGGTGAAACAGAGTATAGTTGGCAACTGATGATAAGTAATCAAGATTAAAAATCGTGAGCTCACGGCGAGAAAACTTTTAATGGTGACGTCAGCGAACGTTAACCATAACGAGGGCGCCACCGAAACATCTTCGGCGCTAATCGACCTATTATTATTACCCAAGCATCAAGGAGAATGCAGGGATTGCGTGGTTCCACGCGCCGCACGTGCTGGCCTCAGCAGTAGTAACTTTTCCAAAGCAAATACCTAAAACAAATGGCATCTTGCACGCGCGTTCGTCAACGCTTTATTTTGGTTATTTACTGAATCTTTATACGGGGAAGGCGTGCGCGTGTGGCGCGTGGAACACCAATCCCTGCATTCTCCTTGATGCTTGGGTAATATAGCAATAGGTCTATCTGTTTTTTCTTATTTTCAAGAGCCTCCTCAGCTCCTCTTCAGAATGCGACGACCTCAAGCTTTCACTGTTTTTTTTATACACACTGTTAAACTCGTATACTCCGCTTCACCTTGCGTTGTACCGCAGAGAAGGCTGAGAGCGCGAGCGCATAGCGTTGACAGCTGTCCTCACTGCACGGGAGGTTGTGCCGCCGAGATCTGCTCCCCCAGAGCAAGGAGCTCGCGCTTATAGCCTTTCCTGCGGTACAACATAAGGTGAAACAGAGTATAGTTGGCAACTGATGATAAGTAATCAAGATTAAAAATCGTGAGCTCACGGCGAGAAAACTTTTAATGGTGACGTCATGAACGTTAACCATAATGAGGGCGCCACCGAAACATCTCGGCGCTAATCGACCTATTACTATATTACCCAAGCATCAAGGAGAATGCAGGGATTGGTGTTCCACGCGCCGCACGTGCTGGCCTCAGCAGTAGTAACTTTTCCAAAGCAAATACCTAAAACAAATGGCATCTTGCACGCGCGTTCGTCAACGCTTTATTTTGGTTATTTACTTCGAATCTTTTATACGGGGAAGGCGTGCGCGTGCGGCGCGTGGAACACCAATCCCTGCATTCTCCTTGATGCTTGGGTAATATAGCAATAGGTCTATTCGTTTTTTTTCTTATTTTCAAGAGCCTCCTCAGCTTCCTTTCAGAATGCGACGACTCCAAGCTTTCACTGTTTTTTTTTTACACACACCGTTAAACTTGTATACTCCGCTCTCACCTTTATGTTGTACCGCAGAGAAGGCTGGAAGCGCGAGCGCATAGCGTTGACAGCCGTCCTTACTGACGCGGGAGGTTGTGCCGCTCGAGATCTGCTCCAGAGCAAGGGGAGCTCGCGCTTATAGCCTTTCCTGCGGTACAACATAAGGTGAAACAGAGTATAGTTGGCAACTGATGATAAGTAATCAAGATTAAAAATCGTGAGCTCACGGCGAGAAAACTTTTAATGGTGACGTCATGAACGTTAACCATAATGAGGGCGCCACCGAAACATCTCGGCGCTAATCGACCTATTACTGCATTACCCAGCATCAGCGAGAATGCAGGGATTGGTGTTCCACGCGCCGCACTTGCTGGCCTCAGCAGTAGTAACTTTTCCAAAGCAAATACCTAAAACAAATGGCATCTTGCACGCGCGTTCGTCAACGCTTTATTTTGGTTATTTACTTCGAATCTTTTATACGGGGAAGGCGTGCGCGTGTGGCGCGTGGAACACCAATCCCTGCATTCTCCTTGATGCTTGGGTAATATAGCAAATGGTCTATAGGCCGTCGCCCTGCATTCCCGGATTGTGAATCCATCCTTGTGCTGCTTTATTCCCCAGGTTACCATAGCCACCAAAAATGATGAGAATGGCTGGAAGTGTCTTTGAACGCCAGGCCTCCAGCGCGCGCCGTGCTTCGGCATGCGCGTGCAGGCTCGAGGATCAGGAAACGCCGGAGCGCTATGGAAGGTATACTTCGTCTCAGCGTAGCATGGACTAACTGCGAAGGCTGTGCGGACGCGAGCAGCTAGCCTTGACTACTTCGACTATACTTCGTTTCAGCTTGGGTCCAGACGCAGCCTATGCTACAAGCACTAGCGTGTGACCCTGAACAGTGCCTATACTGCACGAGCGCGCGTGCTGGGCAGGGACGCTGGAAGCCCGGAGCTCGCGCTTGTAGCATCGGCTGCGTCTGGACCCAAGCTGAAACAAGTATAGAGCACTCACTGCACGAACGCCCGTGCAGCCATTGAGGCTTCTTCCATAGCAACAGCTCGCTCTTTTAGCATGCGCGCTCAGAGCGCGGCTAACAATAGTCCATGCTAGGGTGCCTCAATGTCCTTCTGGTTAGGGTGATGTCACCCTTGTAGTACCCGATGCCGACAGCACGCGCTCACGGGGAAAAATACAAAGAAATCGACGAAAACAAAATGTCGCCATAGCACAGTCAGCGCCACAGACGCGTGCAGGGACACGCTCTTTCACGCGCTTCTGAACAAAAAAGGAAAATAAAAGTGTGGGACAAAATGGCCGGATGACTCCACCCTAAGCAAAGCGCACATGAAGGCACGCTAGTCCATGCTAAGGTGAGACGAAGTATTCGCGGCTCCAGTGAAATCGACGCCGCGAAGCTCAGAGAGGAGGTCGTTTCGACTCTGTCGTCTGCTATCGCTGCTTGGTTCTCGTATAGGCAGCATAGAAACAAACATTGTTCCCAGTAATTATTTTTATGCTTCCGCCGTGTCATTCCTACGCACTGACTAGAAGAAGGTTTCTACCATCTAAAAATCGCTTTGCTTTCATATGTAACACCGATTTTACGCTGCAGTGCAAGACATTTATGGTGGTCCGCGTGTTGAACGACGAAAACGACTTCCTTTCGTCCTCCATTTTGCCTGACCAGCGCGCCCCCTATAGTTCACTGGAGTCGCGAATAGGCATCTTGCGCTGAAGTACGGGCAAGCTTAACTCCTCGCTGCCGTTTGCATTCTGTCAGTGATCATGGATTGAGTGCGGCTCAAACGTAACATTTTCTGAGCTCGGACAAAGGAGTAGAAGGGTGTTGGAAGAGGTAGACGGTCGGCGTGTGATTACCGTTTATGTCCGTGACAGTGAAAAACTAAAATAATCACACTTTCAAATTCTTGTTTTACCCGCTTAGTTTGTTGACTGGATTTTGAATGGAGACTATTTGAGTACTTGAGACTTTCATGTTTAGAGGCGGGGCGTATTACTGCACTTAAATGGTCGAAGTGCAAGCAAACTGGTGCGCAAACCATGATGTTTAAACCCCGAGACTGAGGAGGAAACTTGAAGACGAAGTAGATGGGACAGAAGAAATTGGACGCTAGAAAGTGGAAGGAAGTGCAATATCATTGCCGTAGATATTTCGTTCTTTATCATAATAAGTAACGTAATTATTTATTTAATTTCCTTTTAGTATTACAGCGGAGCTGTTAAGGGCTAGTTTCCTCAGGATCGCGTTTGCCAGAAAATACATGTCGACACAACACGCCGGACAGCTACTGCCATGATGAGCGACGGCGACAACCAGACAACCGGCTTGCCGGTTGTCTGGCTGCCGCCGTCGCTCATAGATGACTGCAACCTTTCCAGCCTTTCCACTCTGGCTTGCCGACTTGCGGCCGGCCATTACTTCATTCCCACCATAGTACAGCTTCGCTGGTCTTCCTTCCTCACCAGAGTAGAAAGGCTGAAAGTTTTTTTTTTTTTTTGTTATATTTAGGGCTCCGTGTTTTCGGAGTTTATTTTTCGTCAAATTCGGAGGGTGTTTTTCGGAGTTTATTTTTTGCCGAAGATTCGGAGTTTATCGGAGTTTATATTTTTTTTATTCCCAATTCTCCGAAATTCGGAGTTTAATTTTGCAGTGTTTCCTATTAAAAATAAATAAATAAATATTAACCAAATGTAAACGTATGCCAGATAAAAAAAATAAAACGCGCTTGTATCAATTGAAATATCTTCAGTTGAATTTGGCGTTGGTGCCATTGCCATTGGCAATACTAATTTATCCACGACAAAAGTCACACACAAGTGGCGCTTCGATAAACGCCGATACCTTAAAATCAATAAACTCCCGGAGGTAGTCGCTAGGATGCTCGTAGTCATCCCATCCTATTCCATCAATCTAGCCCGCGGCCGCGCGAGGTGGAGTAGTTAAGGAGGTAATAGAGAGTTTGAACTGCCCCTCTTCCCAATTTTATACAATCCCTATTGTCCAAAGCTTTCACTACTAAAACATATCCTTTCCTTTCTCTAAATCACAAATCGCATGGCCCGAACTGGAAACCAAAAGTGTGGTTTTTGTCGTGACCCGAATGTACAACGAACAACCTGTTGCCCTGAATCAACCTTGAAGAGACAAGCGGCAAGACCCCTTTGACAACGGTCCGAGATTTGAAAGATAATTATGGTGGAATTTTCCCAGGACCATTGGCTCTGTGCTCGTCAAACTGTAAAAAAAAAAAAATGTATTTTACTTTTTTTTTTTTGTCGGGGGGGGGGGGGGGGAGTGGCATTGACACATAAATATTCGGAGTTTATCGGATAAATCCGAATTGACCAAAATTTTACCGGCGGGTGTTTTTCGGAGTTTTTCGGATTTATCCGAAAACACGGAGCCCTAGTTATATTTAATAAGTAGAGTCCGAATGTTTAGACACTAAAAAAGTCAGTTTTAGGCGCCTAAAAACGCGTAACATGCGCTGTAACGTTTTAAGCACCATCAGCGCGCATCGGCAGAGCGCCACCCGAACCATTCTGGGCCTCTGTATCAGGACGAAGCTCAGAGACAATGCCGAACGATGGTTACCACGTTTTAATTCAGCCAACAAAATAAAAAAGTCGGTGTTAAGCTTTCCTACGCTCTGCATCGTCAAACTGGGAACGATAATAAATGTTTTGAGAACAATAGCAAACAACCACTGTCTCGAAATCGCTAAACTAAACGCAGTTTTTTTTTTTTTGTTTTTGCTGGCGATTAGTTTGTATGCTGAGAACGAACGTTCTACATGGACAGATGTCACCGTGTCACCGGAGCGAACTTGTAGTTGGGAATATTTGAGGCTTCTTCGGCGAGTCCTGGAATTTTAAAATGGCCACCGGTGAAGACCTTTGAGACCTTTTTATGCACAGAAATGCCACTGTTTTTGCTTTACAGACGGATTGTAGTTTGAAACGAACTTTTTCAGCAGTGGGTCCCGCGGGTACGGCGTCGTGAGTCATAACGGGGCATACAAAATGGGCCGATTTTCGAGTCAGAGTTTCGCCAACACTTTAAAAATTCTGGATCGTGTCCCACAGAAATGCTAAATGTGAACACAGATATGCCAGGTCCCCCTGCTAAGGCTGTCGTCGGGCAGGGATATCTTGAGATTTTCTGACTGGAGTCACTCTCGTCTTCTGCAAACACGTAAATAACGGCCTTCACACCTCCAAAGCAGTGTGCGGTGGAACTCGCACTTTCACCAAGTCTCCCTAACGCATCACGACGGGCTTTGCTGGAAGAGGTATACGTGGTCGCTGCTCCTTCAATGCACAAACGCAAGAAGAAGGTTTGGCAAAACCGATCTTTTGGCAGCAGCAATTAGCGTGGTGACATTCCGGATGTGCCTCCTTCGTTTTTCGCTAACGCGGTGAGGATTTTTGCTACAAAGTAGCAAAAATCTAATGCCCTCTACGCTAGCGGGATTTCAGTACAGGTTTCCCGAAAAAACGGGAATCCGTGTTGGCTTCGGCCTGCAAACAAACGAGGAGGCATCGCAGAAAGCTCGAACTTTGCGAGAATGTGACGAGTGATTGCGATAAAACGCGAAAGATTGAGAGCATGGCGGCTCCTAGATTAAAAAGCAGCACTTGAGGAAAACGAAAATTCTCTCGTGAGCCAGAAGTCTCAGCTGTTTTTTTAACATTGTTAAAACAAGAAAATGGACGGGGCGCCTGTAATATCCGTTTCAGTGAAAAGAATTTGTCACCAAAAAAGAAAGCAATATCCTCTTTCTTGCTGATAAGCGTTTTCACTGGAAGAGATAAGCTACCTGGTTCCTTTTTTTTTTTTTTTTACAGTGCCATTTTTTTTTGTTTTAACAATATTAGGTTTAGTTGAATGTTGGCTTGTGAAGAAATTCCTGTTTTTTCTTCAATTATCTTTTGATAAGGTATGTTATGTTCTCAAACTGTTTTGTTCTATCCCAACCACCAGCGTCACATTCACATGGAACGTGAGCTTTCTGCGATGTATAGTTTATTTACTCGGGCCGAAAAAACAGAGCTCTCGTTTCTCGAAAATCCCCTGTACTTTCAAGCACGAGTTAATGAAGTAACGCCATGGTTTCCCGATTTGTTCTTTATAGTGGCTTCGAGCACACGATATAAGGCATTCTCTTTCTCGGCTGCTATAAGCTTCCCAGTCGCTAAAGTGAGCAACAAAGAGTCCAGTCGCATCTAGTAGTTTCGACCACTGAGACCCAAATGCATGAATCACCAAGATTGTCTCTGATTCGTTCCATTGTTGCCTCGTACATGGGTCACAGGCCGTTCTCGCAGCTTGACTGGATTCGAACAGCCCATGGAATGTTAGCGGTAACCAAAGCTTCGACATAAACCTTCATGAAATGCACTTTCTTTTCTATCCCTTAGGTTTTCAGTCAGAAATTACGGTCTATAGATGATGATGATTTGCTGCGCTGATCATTTGCCCGATACGCTGTTATTTTCTCGTATTGTGCCAGGTGGCTCTTTTTTCGCATGGAATCTTCACAAAAAGTATACGTACATGTAAAATATTCTAGTGTTTGTAACGATTTATTTATGGAGTGACTTCGCGTATGCTTCACAAGAACATAATTCATTTACACCTTCAGTGAAAATGATCTAGCCGGCAATGCAACAACAAAGACCAACACAACCAGATTTTTATACAGTTGGTCATGTCGATCGCTCTGCAACTACCAATATAGCCGATTGCTTTTCATTTAGTTGTAATTAAACAAAATTGAAACAAAAGTGGTACGGGCGCTAAGCGTTGCGGAGTAAATTTAAATGCCTTCTCGTGGCCGTAGAAGTTAAATGAATTTTTGCAGCATAATTTTCTCACAACAGGAATCAGGATGTCATATTCCGTGACTCACATTAAAGTGTCCGATAAAGGATCTTAGGATCTAACCAAAATCCCGATTCTACTGCGCCTACTTTATATAAGCCTCCGTTAGACTGCGGGCATCTCGCACGGAACTTTAAAGGGCCACTCCGCTCAATTACAAAAACAATGTTAGGCTTACATGTGATTTCATTTCCCAAAGTACTACAAAACAGCTCCATATCTTTGGATTCGCGAGATGTGGAATATTATTTGTGCAATCTTAGTTGAAACATCCGCAGATACCGAAAGCGAAACTTTTGTTGCGACAGGCAACATCGGTCTCATGTCGTGTCGCCACGTCGTGTCGAATCACGTGATCCGAAAGGTCACGTGATCCGCTACGCGACGGCGGGTGAACATAGAGCAAAGCGCAAGTGTCGTCTGCTCCGCACTTTTCGCCGATGTAGTTTGCTACAACATCCTGCGACGTTTGCACCGCTGCGGCCCCAGCTTGAGCTTCTTTCCAAAAAAGTAAGTTTTCTCAAACGGATAGTTCGAAAGTATTTGTAGAAGCTAGGGAATACTAAGCAACACATGTAGATGCACGAGCGTGCCACAGCCAATTTATGAAGAAAACAAATGAACTGTAGCAGAGTCAACAGCTTAGTGCATTTGCTTGTCCTCACGACAACGTTGATGCAATAGCTTAGTTGCATGAACCATCGCACAGCCCACGAAGCTACGCTGTGTGACGTGATGTGCCAAATTATCGTGCCTCCTACGCGCCACAATAATGTGTCATTGAAAGTTTAGTGGCAGCAAAAATTTCGGCAGGAAGGGACCATCCATATTATGTGGACACCGCGCGAAGAAAGTAATTGTTGATACATCGTAAGCTCGTCACACGGGTAGAACTGTTTTGGCAATGAAGCCGGCTGTGGGTGCCCGTGCGCTTGCGGGTTTTCATCGCCGATCAAAGCTGTGTTCCGCACCCTTATTGTTTTCAAAATACCACAAAATGTCCCGGAATGTAGCTTAACCTGGGCATCCCCGGTTGGTGGGTTGGAATCTTGACGGAGGTGCCCGCAATTTGACGAGAAATTATTGCCGCGAAGGCGCCGTGTAACCGATATCTCGGTTATACGTCACAAGATCTCCAGGCGTGCCAGATGCCCTTTGTATGTGGGGCACATAAACCTCCAAGTTCACATTTAATTCCCCGAAAACAGCTGTCTTCGAGCCTTGTTTCTACAGGCGAGAGACACATGAACTCGTACACTGGGAAACGGCCTGCGCGTAGTGCACCGACGCGGTGGTTGTTTGACCGTGTATGTGTCTTCAGCTTCAGTAGCCTTAATTGTGTACCTTTATGAAGATGTACGGCAGACTACAGGTTTGTTGTCAATAGCAAAATAGTCGGCGGAAGTTATAAATGCCGTGATAAGTAGGCTCCATGTGCACATTCATTTGGTTTCACAGCGTAAATGATATTTTCAAGCACGTTTCTCTATTTAGCTGGTAGCAGCAAATTCGTGTCATAGCATAAGCAGTCAGAACAGAATATTTTCCTGCAATTTGGCGACAACGGCTTCCCGGAGTCCCACCGGTACGGGATGCCTGTCCATCCGTACAGATGCACACTGTCGTGTAGAAACTTGTGCACGGGCTGGTCGACTGGTAGTTCGAGCATCGCAGCTAGGCACTGGAGATGCGGCCCGCACTCGTATCGTCAACTAAACGTCGTTCTGAAACTATAACAGCGGCGAGACGAAACAGACAACTCCCAGCTCCCAGCTGCGAGAAGGGCGCAGGGTAGCAAAACTAGCGCATCCGTGTTGGTGATCACGTGGACACCGTTGAGCAAACACCGATAGGAGAAACTTATGACGTTATCGTTCAATTTCGCTCTGAGAAAACACGAACAAAACGCGAGAATGACGTAGACACTACCCTGACGAAGGGGCTCAATGTTGGCTGCTCCAACTCCGCGGTCTTGATTGCGCTGTTAATCGCGCCTCACGTCGCACGCTAGAGTTAGCCGCTTCCGGCTATTTGGCTCTTTTGGAAGTTTGCTTGCCAGTTCAATAAATATACAGACGGAACTAGATTGAAATATTTGACATGTGGTCTCCATTGATGATACTAAAGAGGGCTGCATAGTTTTCACACTACCAAAATTGAAGCAGAGTTGCCTTTTAACCTGCTCAATTAAAATCCATGACCCCATTGACAGCCATCAAACTGGGTCAACAGTTTTCCAGCCTACGCAAGAAAATGCAAAAAAAATAATTTAACGCAAATAAAAGGGAAAGTACACACATAGATTTTGCGCGTTCACGGAAACAACAAATAGCAGAAAGGCAGCACGGGTGATTCGGACAACAAGGGAGGTGTAAACTTCTGTATATTAGAAATGTCTGCTTTGTTGAACCTGGCTGTCGTTCTCTCCAGCGTGTACAACCTAAAGCCCGGTGGACACTTTCGCTCTCGGCTGCGCTCGACTGCGCTGAAACCGTTCTTAGGCCTGTTGTGAGATCTAGCGGCCGATTTTGCAGGCAAAGAGTCGGTCGCCAGTGGTCACAACAGGCATAAAAACAAGTTATATATAGCGCAGTGGAGCGCAACCAAGTGAAAAGATTGTTCTCACCTCCTTCCACAATATACGCGGCGGGACTGAGGGAACGTGACATGGCCGCCCGCTATGATTGGTAAGCGCCGCATAGCCGGCCAATCGTAGCGGGCGGCAACATCCCGATCCTTTGGTCGCGGAGTGTAGATTAGGGCCCCTGCTTTCCACATGGTTAGCAGAATATCTTTTCCCCGTCGGTAGAGTAGCACTGAAAGTCTTGTGACCATTGCCAAATCAACACGTCCCCTGTTGTCTTTTTTTTTTGGCATCGTTCGAAGAATTTATTAAGTATCGAAGCAATTTTCAGCCACCGATGAAACAACGCTAAACACAGGTAAACCGCGTAAAAAAAAAAAAGGCTTGGAAATGTCACAACAAAAACGAAACAAACTTTATTCAAAGCAGAAACTATCCACAAAAAAGGCAGTTTTAAACAGTATAATCTTATTTAGGCACATACGCAAGAATAGGTATATATAGGTATACTACAAAAACAGTAGTAACGCACCCCTTATCCCCTAATTTGTGTTCCCATTTTAAAAAAGGTGCAGTCCGAAGGCAAGGAACAAAATAGGCATTTTAATATAATATTATAATAAAATCGTTTATTTTCACTCCAAAGGAATGTGGAGAGCAGGGAAAAAGCCGCAGTTGCAGCTTGACAGGCCCCTGCCCCCCAACCCTTGACATAGAGTGCAGTATAAACTTCAAAACTAAATAATCACTCAAAGCATACCAGAACATTTAAATTCTAACCAACGAAGAGAGGGAGCAACAATATTAATAATAATGCGGACATAAAACGCACAAAATATATACCGGGTAAAGTAATAATAAAGTAATGATAACGCAAATATTTTAACATTTTAACTGGTAAATCAGCATAAATAACACACTATGCATGCAATACGCCAAACATATACGCATACATGCACACATACCTAGTCAAGTAAAACAAAAGGTGATGAAATCGCAGACATCATGATGCACAAAAAACCATACATACATACTATACCACAAGGTCACATAAGAAAAATACTACAGCGAGAATCCATATCAGCATAAAGAAAAAATTTGAAAACGTCGCATCAGTAAAGTATGAAATGTGACTTCAGGGACTGTTTTTGTTGATGTTTCGGGTGTAATGTTTTGTTTTGCGAGGTTATTACGGAGAACAGGCATGGTATGAAGTATAGATTGTTGTCGCTACGAGGTTCGAACTGTTGGTATTTTCCATATTTCGGGCTGTCTTATATTATACGATGGTATGTATTTAATTAGATTAAATAATTGTAGCAGTGGTGCGTTGTTTATTGTTGCTGCATTTTTATAAAGATAAACTAGTCTCAAATCATGCATTTTTAACACATTTATAATATTTAGTTCATTAAAATACTTACGAGTTGATGTGAACCATGGAACGTTAGTTATAACACGTAGAGCCCCTTTTTGTGAGACAAGCAACTTCAGCATGTTCTGATTTGTAGTTGTTCCCCAAATGACATGGCAGTAAGCGAGAGTCGGCAGAAACAAAGAATTATATAGGAGCTTTGTTTGTGTTTTGTGGCAAAATATGTCTATGTTTATTCATCAAGCCAGTAAGTTTGTTTAATTTCATGCCAACGTGGTTTATGTGTTGGTCCCACGTGAGATGTTCTGAGAAGAAAACACCCAGAGCTTTAATTTTCTGAAGAAATTTTCATATTATTTCCGCCCAAGCAAAGATTTGTAGACACACGTGCTATTTTATTTCTAGGTCTAAACAATAAGGCCTTTCTCCTTGCCCAAGATCCGGGCTTTATCAATAACAATATACAATCACTTGTTGAATGCACATCCATAAAGGGTAGCTTGGGTTGTCTTCATGACCGTTTTATGCTTTGTAGACACAAAGATGCACGCACAATATACTGTTTTAGCGATGACGTGATTACTAATATAGTAACACTTCTAACTCATAATAACAACAATTTTTATTTTCTTAACAAGATAGAGTACAGCGTAGGGGGAACAGCTTCAATAGCTTGTCATGCCCCGAGACCAGACCTAAGAATAATCCGTTACAAGTAACGAATTACTTGTATGACCCCTCACTTTTTTATGTAATTTTTAATTGTCACGTTACTTTTAAACGTACATTTGTAACAAATTTCGTTACGAAAGTACAGGTAACGGATTACTTTAATACTCGTTACTGTTTCAAAGCTATGAGTCACAGTACAGTAGCTCGAGCAATACGAGCACGAGCATGTCAGCAGCATAAACAGAGCAGGTTCAACAAAATAGAAAACATCAGGAAGGGGAGAATAGCCGAAAGAAAAACGATTTTGTATGACCGGTCACTTGAAGCACTAGACAGACGGGCATTGGACCCAAGTATACGAAAGCAAAGATCATAGTAAGACAACGCCAAGTAGGCTCTCCGTCGCCTTCCATCATGTTTTTCTTCTTCTCCCGGACAAGAAAAGGTCTTCGTGTTTATTTGTTTTAGTCTTTTACACTGTTTCACCCTTTCCAACTTCTTCGACGTCTCCCGCAACCTCACAGACATGTAACGCAGGTCCGTACCCCCTCGATTCGCAGGTTCACAACTCGCGTAACAGACGATGTAGCCTCGCGCGAGGGGGTCGAATTCTCCTCGTCTTTAAAGTGGGCTACTTTATTCTAGCACGCTCTTGAGGCACGGCTGAAACGCGCCCGGCGCGAGGCTATGAGCACCGTCTTCAAGGGGTACGGACGAGTACTTCTTTTGGTTTACTTGCCTGGGCATGGTGTGGTCGAGTCCACTCCTCACTTTACAGGGGGGGGAGAGGGGGGTTAGGCCATCTAAGGAGTGCTGACAAAGAGAGAGAGATAAAACGCGTAAAAGTGGTGTGATCCTCTATTCCTTTTTGAGACCGATGGCCATCGCTTTTCTCGCCCTCTGTGCCCTCCCCTCTGGCCTCCACGAATATTGGTATGAAAGTGATAACTGATGAACGATCGATAACCCGTAAGCGACATTTTTTCCTTGACTGGTTGAGTTTTCGGTCATGGAATGTCCGTTGTCTTCATGGCCAGCTCTTAATGAGATGTTCAATATTCAGGGCATTAAGGAGAACGGAAATCTAGAGTTTCAGTGCATATTTTGCTTCCCCCCCAAAAAAAATAACACAAAACACACACACATTGTTATCAGCAAGAACAACAAGCTCTAATCTACGGAAACACATCAGGGTAAGCTGGAATACCTGCAGTTTGCATTGGCTATCCATTGTAACGTTAAAACCAAGTTTCTCTTTTGTTCTGAATAACAGGCGAAAACACCCGAGTCAATGGGAGCTTTCGTAGATCGATTTTTTAGCTCCGAAGATGGTGCAAAAATTAGGAACATTCCAGAACTCTTCACGACGTATGTCGAAGACGGATTCGCGTGTGGTTAGTTTTGATAGAACGGATAAAGAAGCAATGAACTCCACAGATGAGAATAAATATGAAGACAACAAACGATAGTCATAGACACAAGAGACTTTCATAGCATAATGGTTTGAAAACAATGGTTCGGCATGAGCATCATAGGGAACATTCGCAATAAAACGCAGCATCTTTTTTTGTAGAATCATTAGTCTACTGATGTTTGTTCTAGTGGTGGTGCCCTATACCAGGTGGCAACAATTAATTTGCGAACTAAACAAAGCATGATGAACTTGAGCTTTAACATTCGTAGGCTATAGAGACCGACATTGACCGATAATACCAATTACTTTTGTCAATTTGTGAGCTAAGTATTCTATGTGATGATCCCACTGCGGAAATTCTGAAAAAATTACACCTAAAGTTTTATGATGGCTTACTATTTCAATCTGACTGCTACCAATGGTTGGTGTTGATTATGATGATGTTGACTGAGCCGCATCGACAATCGTAAATACAATTGGTACAGTACATGAAATGCATAAAATTAACAAAACTCTCTTGTAGTATTAGGACTAATATTTATAATTACACGCAAAGGTCACAGTGCTCGTTTAACTATACAAGCAAACTTAGCATAAATGTTTCGATCCTATAGAACCGATCCCAAAACGGAGTAATCGTCGTTTTGACGGGCAAGAAATTAGGGAACGAGAACGCGTCTTGTTGGAGGTAGCAGGACAGTCAAATTTCCGCGAGATAATATAAGGACCTAGGTTTTAGGGAAGTCAGCACTTATCTAACTGAAATACTGAACAAGTAGAATTTAAATTGCGTTCATTTGCGAGCAACATAAATGAGCTGTATCTGCTGCAAACAAGGCAGCTGTATTTTAATTTAATTTATTTGCGTTTAAGAAAATTGAGAGGAAACTAATTCGTGTTTTCGTTCGAAGAGGCAACACTCAAACCAGGAAATATGATTCACCAGCATAGCGGACGCCTTCCCGCCATTTCCGGTACCGGAAAAAGAGCTTAAGAAAAAAATGCCTTAATAAGGAAGCGCTGAAAGCGTTCTTAATCCCAAGATTCTGCGTCGCGCTTTATCGTCAGTTTCGGAAAGAAAAAAAAATTCCCAAACACGATTGGGGATTGTGAAATTCAGTGATTCTCGACGGCATTTTTCCTCTCTGTTTGCCGAGGCATTCTTTGCTCCGTTTCGTTACAAAAACGAAACGAAAAAGACTACGAAATCTCCGCATTCAGAGTCTTGTGCCATCTTGTGTTAAGAATGGGCATTATTGAATCAATACCACCTAGAAGACAAGGCCTGCTAATGACGTCATTGGTAGTGGTCACCCCGACCCGCCCCCAGGCGGCAAACACTCCAAAGCTCAACGGGAGCACGCCGCAAATCGACAAACGCGTGCGTCTGGCGTCGCCGTGTGGCGTCGCGCTCGCCGTGACACGCTGCAGCACGCGCTGGAGGCGACGCTGACGCTGTCTAGGCGACGCGCTGCATGGACCCACAAGCGGTGGCATTTCGAGGGAGAAACGCGCGGGCCTTAACTTCCGGGTGGCATCGATCGAATGCGTGGCTCTGGAATGTGCTTTCCTCGCGCGAAAGTTCTCTCGTTGGAAACGAAGCACGTTGCAGCGCTATAGGCTCGCACTTCTGTTTTTACAGCGCAACTCGGGAAGATGGATTAGGATATAAACGCGCGTCAAGAAAGCCATGGGAGCTCGCGTCAGAGCATGAAACGGAATCGGGGGCGCGAAGCTCAACGTTTTATTATCGACCTGTAACAAGGCGGGTGCTTGAAAAGATCGTACGAGGGTTACCCAGAAAGCAGTCCTGTACGTAGTTCAACCCCTTTCCTCAATTTACTGCGGTTTAACCACTTTTTTGTGTAGTTTAGTAACTTTCAATTACATTGTCATTTCGGTAATTGGTAGTTTACTTTAATTCGTTCATCCGAGTGCCCTTTACTCAAATTACGAATTACTTTCAAATTTTAGTTGTAGGTTTGCTTATCAACAAACATTCCTGCACAAAAAATTACACCATCTTCCCGAGGGGAACCATGGGGTGATGCGGAGCATCGTGTTGGTTCCGAGGAAAGAGTGTTGCGTGCTGACGTCGAGAGATGGCGCCACCGACTACCCTAGCGTTACCCCCTACGCGAGCCTTCGTCGCGGCTCGCGGCAGAGAAACTTGGAACGCTCGCCGCTCGCCGTTTATTTTTTTTTCACACTTGAAGGAGAGGAGATTAGAGAGGAGAGTTGCGCGTGCGCGCGCGGTGTGAGTAGAAGCGAACGCACGCGCAGTGCACGCAGCTGGTAGAGAGAGAGAGCGGAGAGAGTAACGCGCAGCTGTTGGAGAGAGGGAAGGAGGAGAGTTGCGCGTGCGTAGTGTGAGTGCGGACTACAAGGCCGCGGTACATAGACCCGAGCAAGAGATGCTCCGCATCTAAAACAGGTAAGATGTTGGACGATCAGCTGCTATTTGCAAAGTGGGGGAAGCATGTGGCCTAGGTAGGGGTGTGGGAGTTGTTTGGAGGGTCCGAACCTTTCTCAGAATTTTCGCGAGCCCGCCACTGCAACAAGCCTGCTACGAGCCGTAGGGATTGGGCAGACACATCGCAAGTGAGGCCGAGTAACTGCGGGATTTGTGCCGAAGAGTGGCTTTTCTTTGTGTCCCTAAGCTCAGGAAGACTTTACATATTTGAAGAAAAGGCTTCTACCCGCTTCTCCTCAACGTAGGAACTCTCGCCCACTAAAGGACACAACACACACTGCATCCTCACTCAAAGGAGGCAACGAAATGCAGCACTGCTCTGAAGCTCATCTGCTGCTCGCGTAGTTTGTGGTGTACTCGAAAAATCGCGCGCTAAAAAGACCACACAAAGGGGACCTTTTTGAGTGGCCTTTCTTCTTAAAACTCAGAATATGCAGGTCGTCAAAGATTCAACAGATCGTTCGAGGAACCTTAGTAATTACTGAATGTTTTTACTTAAAAAATAATAAACAAGCAGTGTTGGGAAGTACGTTACACTCTACTTGAAGTACACTCTCTGAACATGCACATACTTGTACTTCACTAAACTATTTACTTTTATGGTACTTTCCGATGAAAGTACCAGACTTCAAGCCACTTGCCCCAAATATGAAAAAAAAGGCGTATCACTATGTGAAAATGCGCTATCATCTAAAACACTCTACTCAAGACTTTGTATTCCAAAAACCTTAATCGTAGCATTTCGGCATCTTGCAAACACATTTCGTTTAGAGAATTTATTACTCTATCTTAATCACATTTCTCAATATCTCGTACTTGGTATCTCAAATACATTTTGAAACTTAAAAAAAATGATATTTGTCGCCGGAGAAATTTATGGAACTAGGGATCGTCAGACTGCAGGTCAAAGCTGAACCGATTGCAGACCTGGAGTCAAGCGACCAAACACAGGACAGGAAACAAGGCGGTCTCCAAATTCCAAATAAAGATTAAATGCATAGCCCAAGTGCGCCCGCCTTTAAATGTTTTCCTGTCAGCTTTTTTTTGTTTTTCCTGGTTAATCTTGAATGGCACGTTACGTTTGGAGCTAGCAAAGTGCCGGTGACATCATCGGTATTTTTACACCTCTCGTTTGAAGCTAGAGTAGTTCCGTCAGCGGAAGATTGTGACGCCAACGCTTGGTACGGTCACTAATGGACCATTTTCTAAAATCGCCGGTTCAAACGGTTTCTGGTATGAAAATTGTGTTGCTTGTATGTTTATATCTAGTACTCCTCAACGGGTGACCTGTCTCTTCGCTGTGACCGCAAGTCTCTTGGGAGCCAAAAGACGGCTTTTCTGGCGCAAGCAAGAAGCACACTTTTCTTTACGGTCGTTGAAATTTTTGTATGTCTGCATTCTTTGGCACGGTCGTTAGAATTTTTTGTATGTCTGCATTTCAACACCAACTGACAAATTGCGGCGGATTTGAGCTCGCCAAACACGATACATTTTTCAGACTGTCATCGAAGACAGCAGGAAGCGGAGTGCGCCGTTGTGCTGATGGTATTTCCTTTTTTTTTTTTTTGGAAGAAACAAGGAAGCGCGAACGAAACAGTTTTAATGAGATCGCGAGCCGAGCATGATTGCACGGACAGGCAACTTCGATAAATATTTGGATTTCGAGCCGCATCTTCCCGGGGGATCAAAGCGAAATTTTCTCACCGCGTAATATATCCTGCCTCCTAAATCACTCGTGTCAAATATTTCGTTGCTGCGGCCACTCGGGCAATTTCCAAATTTTGGGCAGTGGAAGGGCAGAAGGATTTATGGGAATTTTTTTCTGTCCGATGTCGACTGAGAAAAGGGAGATGGGGAGATAGATTGTATATATGTGTTCCAAAAACAAGTTTGGAATCTGCTTTTGAATAGAGGCGGTCATAAGCGTGTCAAAGCCACGGTCTCACTTGTTGTACATCATACAAGGAACACAGAGTTTTTCTGCACACATGATGTCAGAATTATGTGCGGACACCCGTCGAGAACGTTCGAAGTACGTTTGTTTTAGACATATATGTGCACTTGGAACATGTCTGCACACCAATGCAGGTTTTTTTTTGTATACGATCAATGTGACGAGATCGTCGTGCCAGGAAGAAAGACGCTTCAAACACTGCTTGCATACTGCCTTTTGTATGATGTGTTGAGCCGGGGTCACACTGCTTGTAGTACTTACATCATACAAGAGACAGTCTGCATGCAGATTCGAACGGGAGTCACCACGAGATCCCTGCTTCGAATGTCCCAATATGGCAGTGAGTTCAAGGAGAAAACCGATTGGCACGCGGCGTTCGAAACACAGATATGCAGGCTGTCTTTTTGTGCGATGCACGGGCAAGTGTGACCCCGTCTTTAGTAGTATAGAGGGTATTCACTGGAGGCCATATTGGAGGGCGATGTTCAGAGCGCGTGCTCAGAACGAGCTCAAATAAATAGGCCGCAAAGACCGGCAAACTTGATGGTGCGGAGTGCACGTTGCAAAAGAACTGGTGAAGCTCGCAGTCGTCACGCGCTCAGCAGGCGCGCACACAGATATGGCCGCCAGTGAATACTCCTTATAGACAATTGCAAGCATGGCATCCCGACTGGTGCCCCATTAGTGTAAGCACGTGCAGCTTGCGCGTGAACATAGCTTTGGCAAGCTTGAAATTGCACGGGCTATGTCCGCACGAGCAGAAATATGGCGGCTGCCAGTGGCCTTACTTTGCAATCGTCTATACGAGCGCGGCTTTAGGGAATCTTGTTTAATGTTTGTTTTTTGTTCCGTCCGTCCGTCCGTGCGTGTTCCCGCTGAACTAGCGGGGAAACTGAATTGGTGTTTAGCTTACGTGATGTCAATTCATGTCACGTGACCAGACGGGCAGCGCCTTGTGCGCCAATTAAGCTTCCCAGCCAAGGCCGACGGGAAAATGGACGTCACGTGACCTACACAGCGATTCACTTTCCCAGCCAAATTTAGCGGCAAATTTAGTGTCACGGGACTTGACGTCAGGAGCTCTACATTAATTTCGTTTCCCCGCTAAATTTGCTGGGGAAATTGATGTCACGTCACGTGACAACGCCCGACATGCACATCGATTAAGTTTTTCCCACTAAACTGGAGCAGGAAAATGGACGTCACTTGACCCATACGCCAATTTAGTTGCCCCGCTGAATTTAGCGGGAAACACTGACGTCGCTTGTCCTATGCGTCCAGTTTTCCCACTGGATGTAGCGGGGAAAGCGACAAAACTAAAGGTTCCTCTTCATTCCCGTGAACGACGGTTTAACGTCTTGTAAACTCTCGCACCTTAGATACTGCATTTCATGCATCCTAGGACTTTGGAGGTAAATGTCGTTACCAATTTTCATTCTATACACCAACTCAACACCCTGACGTCAGGCATCTTCGGTGGCACTGCTGTTGGCCCTGCGCATGCGCAGAATCTTCCGCTCACCAGAATTCGGTTTCTGCACACGTGCAATGCCCACACCTGGTGTAGGCGAACGCGTGCTTGTTTGTAAACAGTGTGTTAGTGTATAATCACTGAGAAGGTGAGAACGGCAGGGCTTGTTTCTTTCGACCGCGCGGCTTCCAGACCCGAGTTCGTTGCCTTTCGTCGTACTTCGGCAGCGCCTGCATGCTCGAGGCTCACGAGACGCCGAAGCACCATCGAAGGCAGGAAGTTTGCGCTGGAGGCGGAAAACTGAAACTAGCAGTTACCGCTCATTCACATCGGAGCGGATCCGCGCTTGCAGCGTTGCGAACGCGGTTGTATAAAGATCCAGGACAATTTCACGCGCATGTGATGACATGACATGCGCGTGCAATTGTACTGGATCTTTATACAACCGCGTTCGCAACCGCTTTGCGAACGCGGATCCGCTTCCAGTGTGAATGAGCGGTTAGACATAACAGCGTCTCGCGACTGGAAAAGAGGACCGGAGAGGAAAACGAGGATCTCGTGCCATCCAAGGCCCAGACACGCAGCACATTTGTTTTTTCTACGCTGATCGTGAGACCGTTCTGACGAGCAGTTCATATTAAATCTCTCGTATTATCAGAGGCTGGCGGAGGAAATTTCTACAGGAAATTGATGGTACCTGAATCCGGGAGGCTACTTCAAGGCTACAGAGAGCCAGCCGAAGCATCAAGGAGCTTCGGAAGACAGCCACATAAAGCGAGTACGGACCAAGCGAGCATCTCGTAGGGCACAGACCTCTCGACTCCTCCACGAGGTCAGGACAACGCTTTCTAATGACGATCACAATCTTAGTTCACTCACAATGCTTCTTCAGAGATTAACGGGAAATATCGACGAGCTGAAAGTCAGATCGAGAGTTCTAGCCCTTCGTATAAGCGACGAACACCTTAAAGTGTAACTGCGAAGAAAAAAGTTGTTTTTTTAAACAGCCTTATTGGGACAAGCATGTCACAAAACAAATGTTCCGCGAAAAAAATATTTTTTTAGCAATATTTACGTCACAGGACGTAATTTAGTCGGAGTCAGAACCTCTCCACATTTGAAACTCCCGCTCTTTCGACCCCCGCGGAGGAGAACTACGCCCCGCCCCTCACTCTTGGATTTGCTCTTTTGGGTTGACTTGGCTGCTGAGTTGAACGACGCAGCGTCTCGACTTCCGGTAAGATCTGGCAACAACGCACGTTAAACATGGCGCCGGTATTGTTTTGGTTTGACGGTACACGAGAATAGAGCTGTAACGAGAAGCTGCGCGGTTTGCGAGCACATAGCGAAGACGTGACCGGAGAAGTGCCCCTGTGATGTTCCCGGAAGACGGAAAGTATCATTCGTAATCGTCGTGTGTGCTTTGAGAGCGAAGGGAGTCACAGGGTCCACGAGTGCGCAACCACAAGCCAACGTTCACGACAGCGCTGCGTTGACTTCGGCGATCTCGTTCTGTTTGGTGCAACACGGCGATGCGACAAAGAACTGAAACGTTCGTGGTGTGTGGTGCGGTGCTTGGAAGTAGACACCCACACTAACACGGAGCGCAAATTGGTTGTTGTGGGGTTGAGGTTCAACGGGTTCAGTCCCGTCGTCGTCAGCTGATCCAGTCAAACTGGTCCGGGAGGACGCAGCGAGCGTTTTTAAAAGTAAATCTTCCTTCGTTCCGTTTCAAAATGTGGAAGATTCCCGACGCATACCGTGAGTAAAAAGCTGCGGGCGTTTTCAACAAAATTACGTCGTTTTAATTGAACAATGAACTCCGAATTGTTGTCCTAAATCTGCCGTTTTTATGCTTTGTGTTGGACTGCGTTTGCACAGCGAAGTGTTGCGCTCATCGTGCGGTGTGAATAAATTTGGGCAAGATTTCCTACCTGCCCACAGATGCATGAACTGAGACCATTTTTTACGTAGTGAACATAGTGCTTTTTTTTGTTATTTTGGGAAGAGGCGTTGTGCATTTATTACGGTACAATCACTTGAAAGTTCAGAAATTGGGAAGGGCGAGCAAGCTTTCCGAACTTTGTCTCTTTGCTCTCTGGCACTGCCCCTAGTTTCAAGTTTCAGTAGACATACCTACTAGCAGGTACAAACTGCTCTAAAGCAGGTAAAAGACTGGGAAGTCGGGACGGTGCGGACTCCGTGTTTCGCGCTTTTCGCAAGGTGACTGGGGAAGTGCTTTTGCAAGGTATGCGGAATATGCAACCGATTTTGTTATGCCCGTCGTTTGCGTCTCTCCAGCAAAACGAATAAGATAATCTACAAAGCCGCGATCACAAGCCAAGATTTACGATAACAGTACACATTCATTCAAACAACTTTACGTAAGATGGTTCGGAAGCCGAGAAAAAAAATCTGTCGGCTAACGCAGAATTCGGACGTCCGAAGGCTTCTGCGGACAGCTATTACGTAATAACCTGGCTGCGCCAGGTTTTTTACGTAACAGCTGTGTCTAGTCGCGGACGTTCAATGCACCCGGTGCGAATCTCGACGGCCTCCGGAGCGATATGACGAGAACGTAACTGGACACGTTTGTCGCTACGCGAACGCCCGATTGCCTCCAGCCAAATAGCATTCCTTTCGGGGCGACATGGCTGCTGGAAGGCTCGCTGTCGGGATCACTCATCTGACATCTCCGAAAAGTCAGCATTTGCACGCGCAAGCGCAAAAAAAAAAAAGCACGCTAAGCAAGCAAAGAGGAAAACGAAAGAACCGCGCTATGAAAGCCAAAACCCCGCGCCGCTTCCTATCACTAACACCTGCGACAGCTGCTAAACACACACTACTTCACTTCAAGAAGTCTCACTCAAGCACCTGGGTCAGCACGAAACACTGATCACTTCGGCGAAACGACTAGTCGAGGTAGGCGAGACAGGCGGGAGCAGAGACTTCGGCGGCCATGAAAGAATGGCGAAGCTTTTGTTTGTTATGGTTTGATTCCAAACGGAAGTGCCCGTCTTGTAAACCTTTTGCAAAAAATGATGACTCTCATTACACGGGTTATTCTTTAAACGTAAAAATATGCCGCTCAAAAGGAAATTGCAACATATAACAAAGGTTTAACAACCAAGATCTAAGCTGTCAATCAAACTCTTAGCCAATGAGAAGTATAGCAGCCGATTGGGATTAAACGTCACGGAATCCCAACTTCGTGGCGCGCGATTTAAAACGGACGAAATAGCCGCAAACTAAAATCAGTCTCACGCAATAAATATTGCTGTAAAAATTTTTTTTCTCGCGGAAAAATTGTTTTTTGACATGCTTGTTCCAATTAGGCTGTTTAAAAAAAAACTTTTTTTTCTTTGCAGTTACCTTTTAAGCAAAAGTATGAAGCGGTAATGACATACCAGGACAACTCAATGCAGGCATTTGCTATGCTGAGTCATCAAATTGAGATTCTGAAGAATCCAAGGACCCATTGGATAAAGTAAACAGAACACCTGCGATTCTCCAGACCATCAACGAGAACGCCAGAGCGAGACTGTAGAAATTGGAGATGTTGAAATTAGACGCGGCACTTCTCACTGGCAAGCCTTCTGGTATATGTTCCAAAACACGACAGACCCGCATCCTCAACTGTGTTAGGGTGACAAGTTTCACTGCGCTCCTGTCCCTTCTTCACCGCAACCACAGCTGAGAGCCATCATGCTGGCCTTCAAGGGTTTAAATGCAGCTGCACGGACGCGTTAGCTATACTTCGAGGGTGATTTGGAGACAAGAAACTCATCGAGCAAGACAATCTTTTTAAACTCCGAAATCTCCAGAAGGTCCCTTCATCAAGCGACGTTGGTGCATTAAAAGGCTTCTCGACGCCGTTTAGCTAAACATCTGTGGCTTAAGATGTTTTGGAGTCCACGCTATGTCCTGCTCTGCGATGCTGAATGAGATTCAACGTTCTACCTACCGACGTCGTCGTCGAATATCATCGACGAAAATCCTTTAATAGAACTACTGAGCAATTAACGTCAAAATGAGATCTGGAGATGATCTTAAAGTTTCTTCAGATTTAAGTGGAATGTCGAGAACGAAGTGGATGGACAAAAGACAGGAGAAGCCAAAACAATCGACCTGACACTCGGAAGTCCGAATGTCAGACGAGAAGGAACAAGAAGCTCCTCAGCTCTTCTACACAGTCGAACAGAAGCCCCAGCGGACTGCCTTTTGTGCTCTTCCAGAAAGCCACGACCAACTCTATACTTACAACCACGTCATCTGAGCGCTCCCTATGGAACAGCCTGCTCCCGGTTGCTGCTGCTGCTGCTGCTGCTGCTGATGATGATAATGATGCGGCTTTTCCCTTTATACCGGGCGAGCTCGAAGAGTCCTCGTGCCCTAGCCAAAAAAAAACCTATAAGCTTCTGTTCTAAATTTTCTTCCACCAGTGTTCCAGACGCGCTTTCGTCCTTCGCACGCACTGCATGGTAGAAATGTCATGCCTGTCTTGTGGAGGGTCGTCTGCTCCGCCCGTATAGAGGTTGTCTGAGTCAGCCGTCGTATTAAAACCCAGTGCACATGCTAGCATCGCCTCTGAGTGAAGCCGGCGATCTACCAGTGGGGTTGGCAGCAGGCACTCACAATAGAGCACTAGGTCTTCAACTGTCTCAGGTTCTTCTCTGCACGCGCCGCACATCGTGGAAACCACCTTGGGGTCAAACCGCTCCCGGTGTACCAGAGTTCGTAGAGCGCCCGCTCGCGCCTCGAACAGAAGGCGGCTGCCCAAGCTGTTGTCATAGAGCAGGGTTTCAGCCGCGATCAGTTGCTTGTTTTTACTGTACACCAGCAGCGTTGGCTTCGCTTGAGCGGCTTCAAACCACTGGAAGACCTCCCTCTCACGTACTCTGCTTCTCACTTTGGACTCCAACCACTCACCCGTCACTGCCTCTAAGGGTTCTGCAAAGAAGCCATACTTTTTATAGAGTTGATAAAGGCGCTTCTGCCACCTTGTTCGTGTCCCAGTCATGTGAGTGTGTACAAAAATATTTTTGGCCCATCGGTTTCGATTCATGTGGCGGAGTCGTGCTTTATAGCTTATCTTGCTGGTGGCTTCCCTGGCTTCGAAGCTAGGCCATCTTAGGTTTCCCTGGACAAGCCACATTTCTGTGGCCGCCCAGAGCCTCTCGTCCCACTGCTCGTTTTCGTCGCTCCAGAACTTCTCGTAATTCACCAGGGACAAACACTACGGCATTAGCGGAAGTCAAGACCGGAACCATTACTGCCTTCCACACTTCCCGTGTAACTAGGAACCATATTGCAGCTCCAGAGACTTCCTTTTCGGAGGACGTTGGCCCTCGCCCTGCTGACTGGCGAAGATGAGCGGGATCCTCTCGAAGGTATGACTCCGGCGTATTGGCTAGAATGACACCCAAATATTTGTGCGAGTCCTGAAGTGGCATCACCTCGTCGCCCAACTTAAGTGCACGGCAAAGCGTGTCTTCGGACTTTAAGAAATGTACAAGCGCTGATTTTTTGGCGTTAAAGCCTAGGTGTCGCACAGCAGCCTCCTGCAGTGCATATATCCAATAGCCGCTGCATATCTTCCGCTGTCTTAGCCATTAAAATGATGTCGTCGGCGAAGGTGAGCCCTGGAAGTACCCAGTTCACCTCCTCGCCACCCTCTAGGTGGGTTAAAGAGAAGCCCACTCTTGACTGAATTCAGCCTCTCCTCCACCCCAGCCACGTAGAGCATGTAGAGGAGCGGGGAGAGTGGACACCCCTGTTGAAGTCCCCTAGTCACTATCACGTCTCCGGATTCTACCCTTTCATTTCCGACCCCACCTTATTGCCCCTAAAGAGAGCGGACGAAAGAAACACACTGCTGTGGCAGGTCTAGTTGTTCCAAACACTGAGGGAGCTGTGAATGAGGGACACTGTCATATGCTTTGGAAATATCTAGAAAGCAGCACAGCAATTGTGTTTGCTTCTTTCTGGCTTCCTCGATGCACTGACGTTATTGTGAACAGAAGGTCCTCAAGTCTACGCCCTCGACGAAGGCCTCCTTGTAGCTCAGTAAGGTGACCAGCCTCTTCTGCCCATTCAACCACCCTTTCCTTGAGAATGTATGCAGAATACTCTGTATATCGTGCTCGTAACTGTCAGAGGCTTGTAGGTGCACAGATGTTGGGGATCGTTCCCTTTTTCCGAGATCAAGACCATCTTGCCGAGCCTCCAGTCATCTGGTATAGATTCTGTCCCACAAAGGACGTCGTTCAGGATAGACGCGAGCTGTTGTCTGGCGTACTTTCCCAAGGCTTTGAGCACCGTTGCTAGGGTACCATCCAGGCCTTGGGAGGTGTTCTTCTTAAGGTAGATTAGTGCACGCACTACATTCGCTTCACCGATTTCCCACCTGCTGACATCGGAAGGGGACTTGGCTGTCCATTCGGCTTTTCTGGCAGTGGTCGTGCACTCGGGAGAAAACATCTCTTTCAGGTATGTCGTGAGGTGTGAGCCCAGGTCTTCCACTTCTTGCCCTGTGCACTCATCGAGGACGGAAGTCAATTGCTCTTGGCCCTCCAGTGTACCCATGTAGCTCCAAAACTTCCTCGAAGCATCTTTTGCACTGGAGCGAATGTCAAGAAAAGTACGTAGGTCCCCCGTCCTTATTTTGTTCCAGAGTGATCTGTTTGGCGTATTGCTCCCGCGTTTGAAAAGAGCTTTTAGTTTTGTATGACCATGTGCTCATGCCCCATCCGAAGGGCCTGGCGATGTTCCTGTTTGCGGCCTGCCTAGCTTGAATGGCTGTCTTTACTTCAGTGTCCCACCAACGTTTCCTTCTTCTGCGTCCGTTGGGGCGCATTCTCGAATGCCGCTCGATAAGACGCTTAAGCAGATTAACGTATCCTATGTAGCCTCCAGCATTATTTCTTTCGTTGCTCTTCTCAAAAATTTGGCCACCTTTGCTGCAGCATCCTTGGTAAGGTAGGACCGCATGGAGCTTGGTGATATCTCCCTCGCCTTCTTCCAGGTTGTCCTGCTGAAAACCAGCTTCAGACGATTGTGGTCGCTACCCCAACGGTGTGCTCACCATCCTCGTCTATATGCACCTGCAGAAGCAAACGCCCAATGCCCTGTGACACCTGGCGATAATCTATACAAGTCCTACTGCCCCTAGCACACCAGGTATATTGTCCTTCGCATACTCCCCGGAGGTTCACCACGTCCAACTGCAACTCCTCTGCTAGCTTTCGTGTAACCGCCGTCCGTTGCCATCTTCCAACCCATCAAGCTCACGGATATGTCCGTTAAAATCACCCATGATGAGCACATCCTTGTTTTGTCCGACCTCCCGCAATAACCCCTTGCAACCCAATCCGCCAGAACTTTCTGTTCTCTTTGTCTCGCGCACTTCCTGCAGAAAGATATTGGCGACGTGCGCGATCAAAAGCGTCGCTGTGGTCGGCCTTCCACGATTGGCCGAATGCTGACTATGACGTCAGCAAAGGTTTTCTCATCGACAGAAATAAGAGTAATGTAAGAACTTCAATTTTGACGGTGTTGGCAGTGTTGGTTTCAGAGCGCAATGATCTCAAGCTTCCACCATGCTAATTATAAACACCGTCGAACTTGTTGTTCGTAAGGTAATGACGTCACGAGAGGAAACCATAGGAGGGCGCCACCAAAACATCTCGCCGCTAATACCACGCATACCACTACCGGCTTCTGTACCAGCTCGCGTGCCAGCCAGATGGTCTTGACACTTTCTGAGATCCCTGTGTCAAGAGGCCGCGTGGCGCCACAATGCTGATACACTTCCTCCACGTCGCTACCCGTCTTCACGATTGCACCCCTCCCAACACTAATCCTGGTGCACCGGCTGGTTCTTCTAAGTCTCGAAAGCGTGTGTTTCAGTCACTCCGAAAATGGTAATGTCATCAGACTCGAGTTCACTATATAATTCCTCCCATTTATGTTTCCTCCTTATTCCTTTGGAGGTTTAAGAACCCAACCCTAACAGGTGTCTGTTCTTTACGCTTGCGTCGCCGTCGTCTGCGCCTTACTCTATGACCCCGCTCCGCCCTTTCCCTGTCTTCAACCACTTGAGATCGGAGTGGACCAATGCCCACTACCACTGTTCCCTGTCCCTCAGCTGTTGATGCACAATCTCTGTTACCGTTGCCTGCAGGGCAGTTGGGCGCAGCGTCTGTCCACAAACTTAGCTCGTATGCTGCGATGGTGGCGATGGGGTAGCATCGGTGTGAGAAACCCCGGGAATCCGCTAGTTTCTTGCTGCGGTATCCGCGGCGAATACGCTGACACCAGTTGGTCTATCAGTCTGGGGTGCGAGAATCTTTACGGAGGCGGCAGTCCTCTCGCCAAGAAGGTGACCTCGTGGCGGCGCTGCGTACCCGTGTTCCCGGGAACAGTCTGCTGAGCCGATGTCCTGGATCTGGTGTCTTGGCCGTTGAGGCGCTGGCAATGCGCCCGTTGTAGAGAGAGGAAGGGAGTGCCATCCGGCACCCTTTGTTTGTTAGTGGAACCGGAGGTGTCCACAACATCGATGTGACTCCTTGATGTTGCCATCTTTGTTGGTGAGGCATTGTCTTCAACTGACCTGTGTACTCATCCTGCCTCCTGCGTCCCGCTGGTTTCCTGCTCTTTTAGTCTCTGTTTTCCTGTATCGGCGTACCATCTGCCCCATCGTCTGTCCTAAAAAGAAAGGCTCGCTACCTCCGCTATGCGATGGCTTATTAGACTAATTGCCCTATGCCCATAGAGTAGTCCGTCTTTCTGTGAGCCGTCGTAAGTAGCTACAGCCATGCTGAGATCAACGAACTTAGCATGAATCTATTTGCATAATACTTTTAGCTTGGCATTTAGCAACATCACGCTCGCTTGAACTACCTTGCTTTTGCTGGTGACCTCAGGGACAGATCAGACAGCCAGGGCTGCTTTACGCCTGCTCCACTTCCTTCTTATCATATCAACAACATGGTCAGGTTGGTCTCCCCTGAGCACGTCATTCAGGCCAACATGCAAAATATACATGCACGGGAGACTCCGCGCCTGGCGTTCCTATCCGGAAATCGTGTTATGTGCATCCTCAGTTGAGGCCTTTCTGTTTTGGAACACTTCAACGCTTCGGTTACCGTCCATCTTTTCGCGAAAAGCTTTGGCAATCCTCTCCACATTGCTGCCCCACAAGCAGTCGTCTTCTCGTTTAACTCCGCGAGGAGGTCTGCCCTTCACTTTTCCAGCATTTGTTGTTCCCTTTGTCGCCGAGCTGCTTTTTCTGCACGAGCATGAGTTATCCTGCACTTCCTCTGATTCTCCTTGTTCCAAAGCTGTGACGTTTTCTGCTTTTAGTTTGCAGACAGTCTGACTGCAGTCATCCACTGTTTCTGAACGTGTTCTGTTCACTATGTCCTGCTGTCTTCCCTCCTTCCTGAGCAACAGCAAGTCCTCGTACTGTGTTGAAATATCAAGGTCCTCCTGATCCTTCTTTCTTCTATTGTCTAGGCGTCATGTTCAGTGTTCTTTTCACAATTCACTACAGCTGTAGTCAGACTGACCCTATCAAGAAGGTTGTCCAGTGCTTTCTTAAGCTATTCTAGGCGATGTTGTAATTCTGTCCCTCGGTCTTGAGGTTTTTGGATTGTGGTTGTTTAATTTGGTGCACCTTGAGGAGTTGCATCGTCTTACCTCTGGATAGTCACGTTCACACTGTCTGCCAGCTCATCCATCCTTGTCCTGTGTGCCTTGTCTATCTCTTCTATGGCCTTGCATATTCTGCGGACCGAAATGAGCATCTTCAGCCTCTTCATGAGTTTCAAAGTCAGCCTCTGAAATGTAGGCCCACCGTCCGCACCAGTCACAACCTATGAGGGGATCCTCTTTCGTCGCACCTTTCCGCCTATTCAGTTGTGAAGCCTGCTTGGAGATCTCGTCATTCAGTTGACGCTGCGTCATCTCGACCATCGCCCGTTCTGATGTAGATGGAAGCGGTCCGTCCTGAATCCCAGCAGAGGTAGACATTGTCTCTAGGGGTGTTAAAACGATCCCTCACAGTCACTCAGCATGCTAGCACCAAGCTTTGCCTTCGGTTGAAGTAGCGTAGAAGCCCCACCGGCAGCACCGCATCCGCACTCAGCTCGCCGTCGCTGTCCCGTGCTGTCTCCTCTCACTGTACAGCTGTTAGCAGATCGCTGGAGACTTCCGTGGCGGCTTGTAGTCGCTCTAACAGCTCGCTTTTAGAACTAACCGTAGAAAGTCCCCTTGCTTTAAGCTCCTGTTTAAGATCTGCGAGTTTCATGCTCCACACACTACTACAACTCAATGCGCCATTTGATGTACTTTTCGAGGCTGAGGGCCGAGTTTTAGCGCCGCCTAGTGAGAGGCGTTCTCACTAGGCGGCACAAAAACTCGGTTCTCCTACCTCGTCGGGTTCTTCTGTTATCCGTGTATGCGTGCCGGCTGATCGCGATTTCTGGTTTCAAGCGAGTACACGCTGTAAATCTTTTTCTCTATGTAAAGGATACTGAAAATATACCATTCGTTTTTTCGTCTGATTTTTTTTAGTCTGCGCAGCCAACATCAGATGGCACTGGCTGCGCCCTGCGCGCCGCCAACACCACAGAGCCAACACAACCTGGTGCAGCGCGGAAAGGACGAAAAACAAATACCGAGTTCCAGGCCCCGCCACGAGGCACCACTGAAACTCGGCCCTCCTAGGCCCTCCGGGAGGTGCGTGCTGGAGAGGTTCCAGATCGAGTGGTCGTAAGTATAGAGTAGGTCGCGCAGAAAAGACTCGTGATAAGACAGGATCCTGATTCTACGAAAGATATGAAAAAGAAGCTCTCCGAAGACATGACATGTTTTAAATGTGCCTTGAAGGGGCACAGAGCGCGAGATTGCAGAGGGAAAATCGTCTGCAATACTTGCAAAGGCAGACATGATACACCGAGGTACCCGTAGTGTATTTGAATGTAAGGTGAAGGAACGCCGATGCAGTTAGTACGCCTTTCATCGTCTTCTTCCTTTATTATCTTATTTCTGCCTCTGTATTTTGTTTCTTTAGACACTACATTTCCCCGTTTTATAAAGAAACTGTATATACCAAAACAACAAAGTAGCAGAAAATAACCACATGAACCAAACGAACGAAAACCCGAGTGCCTATGTGGCAATGTTAATGTCGCATAACTTCCTAGTCTTTCCGGATGTTTTCGTTGTCTGCAACTCCGGCGAAGAGGTTGGAGTTGAAGTTCTTGTCGGTGGGCGTCTGTACCATTTGACAATGATCTCGGTTCCGGTCGGTCACCCGCCGGGAAAAACTACTGAGAGGAGCGTGTTTGTCGGGGAACGGCGTCAACAATGGAGGTGGTGAGTTCTTCCACTACTACTAATGAAGACTTCAGTTCACTTGAAAAGGGAAAAGAACGTGACCCACTTACAAAAGTGCTGGAAGTCGGAGAACTGTACAGCGCTGGAATCTCGTCGCCTTTATTATCCTATTTCTGCTTCGTCTTTCTTTTCTTTAGACACTACAGTACCCACGCTGGCAACGATCTAAGCTTCAGACGCAACAAAATCGCAAAACGAAGGCACTTCATACTTGCGCGCACCCAGCAATACAAAAGAAGACACATGACCTACTTCAAACTTTGCGAGGCTGGATCGCCGGAAAAGGGGGTACAGCTACATAAGAGGAATGATCGACGGAGGCAGCCAGCGAACTTTCATCCGAAAAAGATGTGTCCTGAAAGTACCAACTGTGTACTCTCGGCGACATAAATCTCTGCATCAACACTGCTTTGATCCGAAGCTGCAGAGGAACGAATACGAAAGCCGGTGGAGGTTACATTAAAAAGCCAGTATTACCAAAGGAAACTACATCTTTGAAATGGTAGAAGTCCCGAAGATTTGCAGCCAGATTGTGGAACTTCCTTTGGACCGTCCGACCATCCTTTCATGGGAGTGCTTCAAAAAATAATGAAATTATTTGACTGGCCTCTGCTCTTTTCGATGAAAGGAAAGGGGCACTCAGAATCAGCTTATTAATCGGTGCTGACCAGTTATGAAAAATCATGAAGGGTTACAGCAGCCACAGTGAGAATCAGCACGTGACGGTTCTAAGCACTCGACTTGGTTGGACGGTTCAAGGGCCAATGGACAAAAATTATCAATTGACAAAAGAAAAACCATGCCATGGCCTGTGTCCTTAAAGGGTAACCGCAAAGAAACAAAAGTGTTTTTTTAAACAGCCTAGTTGGAACAAGACATGTCACGAAACAAGTCTTCCGCAGAAAAAACAAATTTTTTTCTAGCGATATTTACGCCACAGGACGTAATTTAGTCGGAGTCCCAACCTCTCCGCATTTGAAACTCCCGCCCTATTTCGACGCCCGCGGAGTAGCAGGCACACGCTCACGCCGTGACGTATGGCACGCTGGCTCTGTGACGTATAATAGCAACTTTGTGGCGCGCGATTCAAAACGGGTGAAATAGCCATGCAAACTAAAAATCAGTCCTGCGCAATAAATATTGCTGTAAAAAAAAAATGTTTTTGGCGGGGAAAATTGTTTTGTGACATGCTTGTCCTAATTAGGCTGTTTAAAAATACACTTTTTTTTCTTTGCAGTTACCCTTTAATGCGGGAGTAGCAATCGAAGACGAAACAAAAAGATTGCCAGCGTTTTGGGACCGGGAAGATATTGGAATAACAGACAAGGAACGAACTCTAGTGAGGTGGTAAGCTGGGCTAGTTGGTACTGGTTAAACAGGATAAAAATAGCGCAAAAAACAACAACGAAAAAACAAGGACAGGGACAAGAGAAAGAACACAGATAGCGCTTGTCTGTCTTCTGTGTTCCGATCATGTCCCTGTCCTCGTCTTTCTGTGAGCTATTTTTTCATAATGTTCAGACAAGGAACATCGTTTCCAGGAAAATGCATTACAAATATTTTGAAGAGTCGATTCGTTGGACTGAAGGCAGGAATAAAGTCTTACTAAACTCGAAACCCAACAAAGGAACCGAGCTGCAGGACAACAAGGACCTGGCGACAGCGAGGTTAAAAGGGTTGATTCGAAAACTTCGGAGAGATGAAATGTTGCTGATCACTTATAACAGTGTGATCCGTCAATATCTGAAAGATGGACATGCAGAGGTAATTCCAGATTTGAGAAAAAGTACAGGACGGCAGTGCTACATGCCACAGGCTATAGTGTACGCAAATAGTCGCTCACAACAATGATTACAATCGCATTTGACGCTTCATCTCAGCAGTAAGAATGTGATAGTCTCTACGCATTTTTTAAAACGAGACCAAAGGCATTTGACGACCAATTACAGGTTCTCCTAAGATTACGAGTCACTAAAATAGCGATGCCAGAAGATGTTCAAAAAAATTTCTGCAAATATCAGTAAATAAAGAAGGAACGAGATGCGCTACACTTCTGTAGTTTGAAGAGATGCCCACAGCAACCGGTCAGTTACTACAAATCCAATGGTGGAGGATGACTCGCGTTCCGTCTGGCACGACACCCAGTCCGTCCTTGCTGACAGCTACCCTACAGCATCACTTTTGAACAGTTCAAAACCACCCGGCGACAACTCAGGTTCTAGCGTAATCCTCCTATGTCGACAATCTCTTGACTGGCGACCAGAGTGAAGCAGAAGCAGTTAAGCTGTTTAACGAAACACAATGCATCATGCAAACAGCTGGCACGAATCTACAAAAATTAACATCCAACAGCAAGACAGTGCAAGAGTTGTTCTAGAAAGGAGTCTCCCAACCAGCTGAAATGGCGACCTACACCAAGGTCCCAGGAATGAATTGGAATACAGACGAAGACACTTTGAATCTGTCGTTGACCTCGACGTCGAACTTCTTGAAACGAATCTAAGTAGGCAAGGGGATATGTCCTCCAAGCTGCCAATAGAATCTATGCCATCATAGGACTGCTATCACCTTTCACGAAGCGGGTCAAGGTGATGGTCCAAAAACTGGAAATTAAAAATAGGCTGGGACGATAGTCTTTCTTAGGAAATGCGACATGAGGTGTAACACATGGTGCAAAGAGATTCCACAGCTACAAGGAATATCCATACCGCAAGTCTTGTTCGAAGAACTCTGAAACACTACGCTCTTTTATGAACTACACGTCTTCACAGACGCCAGTCCGAAGGCTTACGACGCAGTTCTCTACATAAGAATATCGGACTTTGAAAGCACAGTAGAAATGCCTCTACTACTTTCAAAGGCGCGAGTAGAGCTTAAAGGAGCTCTCATCGGTTCTAGGTTACTGCGTTATGCAGAAAAGACGTTGTCTATTAAGACCACACAGTGTACATGTGAACAGACTCTACCATAACGTGGAAGTGGATAAAAATCAAGGTCACCGGTGGGAGACATTTGTTGCCAGTTGAGTGAGGGAGATCGAAAGCACCACTCATACAGCTCGCTGGAGATTCTGCTCGGGTAAATAAAATCTGGCAGACTGCCCAGCAAGAAGATTCTCCGCGTCCAAACCTTGAGTCAAACAACCTGTGGTGGACTGGTCCTTCTTGGCTCAAGAAACAGACATGCAAATGGCCACAGGCGCATCCCGAACAAGACAACCTAGACGAAATGCAAGACAATGGCACGCCAAAAGTAATTGGAGTAGAGTAGAAATTACGCATTCGTAATTGTAATTGAGTAAACTACTAACTACTGTAAAAAGTAGCGAGTTACTTTGAAGTTACTTTCGAAGTTACTTTTTGTATTTTTGTGGTAGCAAAATGAACAGCAGTTTTGATCCGTGAAAACCCCGCGAGCCTAAAATAAATGCAGTCATTTTATGGCTTGCGTTTTCACCAAAATAGTTTATTCGCTCGCAGAAGCAATTGACTTTCAAAGTCCTTATCGGAGAGTTTTCCCCTTTTCCTTCTAAAGACGTTCCCAACCGAGCTAAAAAGACGTTCCACCGACGCGCTGGATGGAACGGCAGCGCTGAATTTCAGAAACAAGCTGTGCAGGGTCGGGAAAGCGAGTGTCAGCATCTTCGGTGTCCATGACGAAACATGTGAGGTTTGCCTCGGCTAGAGGGTCTTTTATAAAAATTAAAAAAACTCTCCTCCTTTTTTCTACTTTCATCGGCAAGTTGAGATTGTTATGATTGGCCCCTCTTTATTCCCACGACGTTCGGAGAGTACGCTGAGCGAGTGCACCTGACCGTCAAGGGTTGAAGTCTCGCGCCACGACGATGAGATCATCCGGACGACTGCGCGTTTAGTTGCGGTGCTAATGGTACGCTACTGCAAAAAAAAATATTTTTTTGGTTGATCAAAAGATGAAACGAAGTATACTTTGCCGCTGACGCCGGGCCCAACAAAAGGATTTCCCAAGGGTGACTCGCAATCTTTGCCGGCCTCTACGGTATCGGAAGGACGCGAAGGATTACGTGAACAAGCATCGTCGCTCGTACAGTTGTAGCTTGAAGCGGGAAGTTGCTCCCATGAACGGATTATCCGTATCTGCGTTTGTGGGCGGGAAAGTCCGGCTTTGCAAAGGAGTATGCGCTGACGACGAGGCGACCATGGGAACAGGTGCCCAGCTGCGAGGTCATTGCAGTGGCGCCTACCCGTGGAACCCCCAAACCGCTTGAGTCAGAACTCACTAAAGGCAGACATGAAAACAACAACAACCCTCGGAGTGTCCCCGTCTTTCACGGTTGCAGCTGGAGGTGCGGCGCCTGCGTGCATTACCGGATTAGGTCAATACCCGACCAAGGCTTGTTAAGCATCTGTTCCTGCGTTCGTGCGCGCCGGTGTTCTGTTTTGGCTGCTCGTCGCCACCTTGGCCCAAGGACGCTTGTGGGAACGGAATGTGAGGGGGCCCCTTGCTCGGAAATGTCACTTCATCTGCCGGCGTTTTATTTCTGCGCTCAAACTTTTGTGGTGAGCAAAATTAGCACTAGATTTCGAAAGTAGTTAGTAATTTGAGTAGAAGTTACCTAAAAATGTAGTTAAGTTAAACTACTAATTACCCAAATAAAGTTGTAATTGAAAGTTACCAAGTTACTCGGAAAAGTAGTTAAACTACAGTAGTTTGAGTAGAGTAGTTGAACTACGTCCAAGTCATAAAAACCAGCATACTCCATTTAACAATTGCCGTGAACACCAAACATTGTAACACCCATTTTCGTGTAAAAAGGGTGGAAGTAGGGTGGAAGTTAGAGAAAAACACCCTTGTTAACCCTTTCTACACGAATTTTGAATATGGGTGGATGTAAGGAGGGTGTCCTGATGGTTTATACCCTTACACTCCCCACTTCTAGCGACTGTGTCTGGAATTGTGTAAAAAGGGCGTATGGGCGAATTTTAGGCCATTTATTCGCACAGTGTGAAAGGGGCGTAATGGTGATGCAGTCAAATACAACCATGATTTTATAGCGGCTCATGTTTATGGGAGGTCGCCACGAGAGCTCACGACACAAAGAGCCGACGGCAGAGCGCGCGACCGGAGAGCGCCGCGACACGAGAGTGCATGACAGCAGAGCCCAGCGACAAGAGAACGCGTGTCATTAGTGCGCGCGTCACGAGAGCGCTGAGCAACAACTGCAGTCACCAAGGTACCTTTCCTCGTGGCAGAACGTTCCAGGTATCGAATCCCCTTCAATACACCATTCCAAGATTCACAAGTTTTCAGCCCAGCGTGTGATCTCCTCAGCCCAGCACGCGCATATTTATCGCTTCGGAAAACGAGCAAATCAGTGAACAGAAGGTTAGTTCGCAAACGAGCTGGTGGTGGTTAAACATTTTACTAAAACCCCGAGACTGGGACGAGAAGAAACGGACAAACACTAAAGTCTCAAACACAGCTCTGTTTGAGGCTTTGTGTTTGTCCGTCCCTTCTCATTGCCAGTCTCGGGGGTTTTAGTAAAATGTTTGAGCAAATCACGCGCCATACGCACGAACACTAAAAATGGAACCAGCCAGGAGCCCTTTTATTGGAAATGTCTAGTTGTTATACATCGCATTATCTGTTACGCGAGAGCCAACACTGCACGATATGCGAGTGCAGCTTTATATTTCGTAGGAACGAATGGATTGATTTCTAGCGCTATTCGACAAAGCGATTTCTTTTTCTCACCCATATTGATTTATGAACCAAATTTTAGTTTTGTAGGGACAAAGATGACAAGGCAGAATAGTCTCGAGAGTAAAAGTAGTGACAAATTTTAAAAGTAGCACTCTATAAGCGGCAAATATGACAACTGCAGCGGTAATGTGTTGTGTTAGGATATATGACCAGAACAAACTAAATTATCTTAAAAGGCGTGACTGGAGACCACTGTGTTCATCACGCTTGTGTCACTTCGTCCAGCTTAATTTGCGTTCTCAGCCCCTTAAATGACATCAAGCGATCGAAATGCGACTCCATTTGGTGTCACAATTTCAGCTCCGTGAAAGACGTGACAGGGTGTAGCGCTTGCATCTTCTAAAGCAAATTGTCACGTGACCATCTATGCGTTCTCGTCACGCCTGTGACATCAAGCGAAACGTCTTGTAAAGAGTCTGGTTTCCTGACAGCTTCGGTTGTTCAGCTCGTCCAGTTTGGTAAAAAGAATGAATTATTTATCCGCCGACAGATACGTCGAAGCTTGTAGGTAATTTTTTTTAGCGTTGAATTCAAAGAAATCAACGTGTTTCATGCTTGTTCTTCTTGTTTTTGAGTTTCCAACTGAGAACATTTTCAGAAATTGACAAGTCTCCAGAAAGACAGGTGAGCGTGCTCCCATAGTTTGGCCCGACCTTCAAACAAGGTTAACTCCCTCGATTCTTTAAGAACCACTGCCATTATTCATTTATTTTTTTGCTGAAAGGGGACAGTTTGAGGTACTGCTAGTATAACATGAAGCAACTCTCGGAAAACGCTATGTGTGGTAAAAGACAGGCGTTTAGCCGGTACTTTGACTACCTTAAAATACGACTCATAGCTTACGTTTGTCTTGCCCCAACTGAAATCAGATGAAAAGTGACAAGCGCGGAAAAATAACTTTCCGAAAAGACAAAAGAGAACGTTCCAAAGTGCCTCTTGACCCGTGAAATATGTCACCTTAGAGCAGTCTTATCCTGCGAACTCTGGGGCGATATGGTAAGTGTAAAGCTAAAAACGACCCAAAAAAATAAAAAAAAGGAAAAAGCAAAACAAAATCTAATTCCCCTCATCTTTGGGACCACTTTGCTCGTGTAATGTTTCTTGGCACTCTTGGGGTCTTGTGTTCGTTTGTCTTGTACGGTGAGTTTCCTCGACGTCGAAACTTCCCCATTATTCATTCGGTCTGACGGGATTCTCGGTGGAAGTACACGAGGCATACAAAACAAAACAAAAAAAGGATCTCACGTTATTGTGCTGAACACTATTTTCGTCCGTGTCTTTCGCTGTACGTGCTTATTTTATCTGCTGCTATTTGAGGTCATCCGTCATGTCCTTTTCCGCCCAGAAAGATGCGGAAAATGGGTGACCAGGACCGTATACGATTTTGCGGAGATGGAACCAAAACTAACGGCGCCAAGGGAAATGGAAGCGGGAAGACGGGTAGGATGCGGTATATACCAGAAAGCGAGTCAGGGTTGTAGGATAACAAGGAGACCACCCACCGCGCCGGGATCTAGCACACTCACGATTTTCATTCGAGTTAAAAAAATACGTGTATAGTGTCGAAAAATAATATCGGAGCCAAGAAAACAATTCATAGGGATGAGATGTACAGAGTAGTTACAGGGAAAGCGTTGTCATGAACCTGGAATGGATCGAGACTGTTTTTAAGTTTATTATTGACAACCTAATCCAGAATGCGATGAACAGGCATTTTATGCAGTATCTGAGATATAAAGAAATGCAGGGGCTGGTGATTTATCGCTGTAGAGTCAATAAGGTAGGGCAGTCGCCAATAAGAATGCCGAAGAACAGATTGCGAAGCAAAAATTGTAAACCTTCAATAAGCCATGCGTGTTTTAAGCTGTCAGTGAAACTAAAAGGACATGTATCCCTTACTGGAAGGGCTGAAGGCTTGTCGCTTATTATATACGCGACAATTTTTTTTTATGATCTTTTTTTTGTTTTTAATAAATTCAGCGAACAAGAAAATTTAAGAGAATAAGCCGACAACGGGCACTTGCGCGCTTCGCTGATTTAAAAACAAAATAAAGCAACCCCTAAGAATAAAGTTTTTTTCGAGAATTTACCTGAAGGATGAAGAAAGTTTGGATTGTTATTATTCAACAAGCTAAAGCCAGCTTCGAAGAGATATCTCAAACTCACACCAACCCGTGTTGGCTTCGAGGGGCTTGTGAATTTACTTGGGTATTGATACTTTCCCGAAACACGGAAGGGAATATTTTCCGAATGTTTCGAATGCTATAGAAGCAAACGCGAGGTACGTGAGAGACCAAAATATGACGAGCTAAGTAGACATAAACATGAGCCTATTAATGTAAGCACCTCCGATGGGAGGTGCTCTGGGGCCGTCTACACCAATCCTGTGTCTTTAACGAGTCATGTTACTTAGCCGGGAGCATCCGTGTCTAAGCAGACCGCAGTGTTGTTCGTTGTTTCGGCTATAGTCCCTGACATAGTGGGAACGACAGGAAGGAGTTTCTGTCGTCCTGCCACTAGGGCGCTCTTCCTATACCTTCTTATTTTCTTCTTTTTTATTAATACTGTCAATCTTTTTTGAGATTGGTGCAGGTGTATGATGAAAAACAATATCACACAGGCTGCATCATCCGCAGTAACATACCTGAAAAGGTCCGCGCATCTACTTTCACGAACAACACTCGAAGAGCCAATCAGCTGCAACTTACGGAGGCAGCTCAGCGAATGACGATGCCGAAACATATGTTTCGACTAAAAAACGCAGTCTGAGTTGTGACATTAAGCAATGCAAGCGTGACGTTTTGCATTGCTTAATGTCACACCTCAGACTGCGTTTCTTGGTCTACACATATGTTTCGGCATCGTCATTCGCTGAGCTGCCTCCGTAAGTTGCGGTGATTGACTGTCCGAAGTGTTGTGCGGGAAAATAGACGCACAGACTTTTTTTAGAGTGTAGAGCAAAAATCTAGAAAATTATCAGTGTTCACATCATTGGGTGGTAAATAATGATCCCCATACATAATTGTTCGAGGAAAAGAAAGGGTAACTTGATTGCGTCGTTTTTATAATTATTTGGTATTCTCGTTCTGCTGCGAGAATGTCTCATAAACCTAGGGCAAAAGAAATGTAATAAAATTATTTGTATCTATTCCAGGTTCGCGATGAACAGAAATAAAACTGTAGCGAACAAGCTGGCGACACCACCTACGCGTTAGAGCAACGGACAACCTCACACCGCACACTGCGAATGTGGGATTCTCTGCCACCATGGACATCGAGCATCCAACCCAAACCAGAACAAGCCCACACGTCCACGCACCGTCCGCTTCACGCTTGAAAGACGATCACCAACTAGCGCGTAAACAGCTCCTTTGCTCAGCTATTCCGCTAGGGGGGGAGGGCGGAACCCGCTGTAGCGACCAATAGCGACCAAGCGGGACGACACCATCTACACGGTAGAGCAGCGTAGCACTAACGCGTACAGAGAGCGAGGCAGGAGCCAGGCACCACGAGCGGCGGACACGCGGCACAAGCTCCGATGGAACACGCAAAACTGCAACCCAGGCTCGTCTTACCTAACTCGGACATTATCTCGGATTGACCCGTTTGTAAATATCTATCTGTAAAATATGTAAATAACAAGTGTGTCAGCAAAGAACGCCTCTCGGTATGTTGACTACCAACCAATTGGAACGATTAATTTTCCTTCGTCCTGTAAGGTTTCCAGGCCCGCAACATTGCAATTGGGTAGGTGAGACACATGAAGAGTTTATGTTATACAAAAAGCGCAGTTCTTCTGTTTGAACTTTATCGAATTCTCAAATCCAACATAATGTTTGTGGATCTCAAATGATGTTACCATATTATAACATCGGTCTTACTAGAGTTTTATATAGTAATAACTTTGTCTCGGTGGAACCATTTTTTATATACATTCCAAAGAAGTCAAAATTTTTAATTGTTTCGCCAGACGTTTGGATAATATGCCTGTTCTCCCTTGTATCGGATGTAATTGTAAACCCAAGTTATTTGTACTAACATAGTCCTATAGTTACCAACAAAACAATTACAGTTGCAGTAATTGAGATTAGTTCTTCTTGCATGTAATTGACATACAAAGAGTTTTTTTGGCAAAGTTTGTGAATTTGCCAGTCAGCACGCCATCTAGACAATTTTTCTAAGGAGGAATGTAGAACTTCGCAGTCTGCGAAACTTTTAATTTGTCTAAACACAACACAATCGTCTGCAGAACTGTTATCATTGCTGGGAGTTCACGAACAATGCCGATAACAAATATTCACAATAATAGAGGCCCTAGGAACGATACCTGTGAGACTCAGATGTCACGTGTGTAGTACCGTAACAGGCGGTATCAAGTTGCACAAATTGCTGTCTTATGGTAAAATAACTCTGGAGCCACTTCAGGATTAATATTTATAAAGAACTTCCAATTTACTTCGTGGTTTTTCTTGAGAAACGCGATCAAAACGGGTTTGCGAAGTCCAAGTACACCACATCAGTTGGCCCTAGCGCATTATTTACTGACGCAAAGTCATGCACTGTTTCTGTTAGTTGGGTGATGGCAGAAACTCTTTTAAAAAAACATGGTGAGGATTAGAACAAAAACAAATATTCTGCTTAAGATATGACGACACGTGTTTGAACACTACATGTTGGAAAACTTTACTGCAAATACTAAGCCAAGATATAGGTCTACTTATTAGTGTTGTGTCAGCTTGACCTTACAGAAAAAGGCGTAGAAATAATATTTAAACAAGAAACTTTTCTTGTCTAAATATTATTTAAAACTAATAGTTAATTTATGCATATATGAACAGTTTGTAAAAAGATGAAAGACGTTTACAAATTTCTGTAGTGCAGAAATTAGAGCGGCAGCTCTTGAGGAGGAGGAGGGAAAGGTACGGAGGGGAAGGTTGGCCCCTCCTCCTCCTCTCCTCTTCATCCTCTCCTACTCCCCTCCTCCTACAGTTCAGTTTCCCCGCTAAATTTAGCGGGTTAAATGACGTCACATGACTTGGTGTCACGTCGCCTATAAACAAATTTAGTCTGTCCGCTAAATTTTGCGGGAAAATGGACGTCACGTGACATCAACGCCGATTCAATTGTCCCCTCAATTTAGCGGGAATTGAGTTGATGTGGAGGTCACGTGACGTCAAATTTCCCCCTAAATCTAGCGGAGAAGCTAAATTTGTCCGCTAAATCTAGCAGAGAAACTGAATTTCCCTGCTAAATTTAGCGGGGAATTGACTAGGTGCTGAGGTAACATGACGCCAATTTTCCCGGGTATTTTAGCGCGGTTATGCCGACGCCGACGCCGACGCCGCGAAACACGAAAACGGGCACCTAAGAGCTGCGCTCTCTAAAGGCGATGGCACATGCGGGGAAGAGTACTGAAGCAAAGTTGTTAGTCAGCTGTTATCTATTTTCCTCTCTTTTCTACGTCTATTTCCGTAAGTTCAAGCTTACGCATCACTAATATGTACCAACTAGCTCAACTTAAGCCTGTAACGAATATAGGTCTACAATTGGAAACCCCTTTTCGATCACCAGATTTTAAGATCGGAATGACCTTCACAATTTTTTTTTTTTTTAGTTTGAAGTTTTAGTGGTAGGTTCTAGGGACCTTCTGAACATTATAGTCAAGTATTTATCTCTCCTTTCTGAATATCGTTTCAGAATAGCATTAGCGCCCGTGAAAACCAACTGCCTTTTATCAATAATATTTAATAGATAATTTAGGATGTATTTTTCTGAAACTGTTGTATTAGACAGAGTTTCTAGTGCCATCATTATTTTCACGAGTTGACATGAAAGCCGGACTGTGTCCGTTGTCCTCACTGAAGGCTGACGTAAAGTATACAATTAAAGCACCAACAATATAATATGGGGTCGCCTAAAATCTTATTATTAATATTAATTTAATTTACTTTCGGTCTTGAGGGTGATATAAAGCGCCAAAATGTCTCGGGCGAGGCCTCGAGGAAAGAAGACAAAGTTACATTTACAAAAAATCAATATTGTGATTTTTAAATATTTTTAGTCCGTCAGCACGTGGTTCGACTTGACAATAAATAATCTCATTTTTCGATCGTTTGTGTAGTGTGGGGAGTCTACGATGTAGTTTAATAATTTTTTATTTATCCATTCATTGTTTTTATTCGCAATCTTGAAATTTTTTGGGAAGCAATTTGAAAATGCTGTTAAAGCAATGCACAATGCTTTAAATAAAATCTCCCAAAACATTTACGTCACACTCACGCTCATTGTAAGCACTGAAAAAAATTACTGAAAGCGAATGTTATTATGTCAATAATAGCGATATCATCAGCATTTGAGAAGTCGAGGTATTTTTTACGACTTCCTGCATTGCTAGTCGTAATATTTGTAGACAAAATAAGGTCATATGAAATGCCTTCTGACACCTCTGTACTGTTTGCTTTAAATTCTGTGTAGAGAAAAATTAAATGGAGTATCTCATTTATTTCTTAGGATAACCTGTGGGGGCGCGTACAATTCGAGTTGAGGTTATGACAAAAGTCTATTTCTTACAAAGTCTGCGAAACATGACATGCTGATCACGTGCTTTCCCAATCTATATGGGGCAGACTAAAATCTCCAGAAAAGTAATTCTAGAAATTGCGGCGCATGTTTATTTTTCAATATAGTCATTTATTTTTTTCTAGAACATTGCCACTACTAGGTCGTGTGTAAAACGCACTGGTAATAAGAGATATGATAAAGATACGGACGCGAATTCACAAAATGTTCAGGTCACTTATATACGTGCATTCTATTGAATTCAAGTTTCCCCCAGAGCTACGGCTACACCTCCACCACTCGTGTCTTCGTCTTTTCGTATATTTTAAAATTTGTAGGGACCATATCTAAGTGAGCTACTTCAGTGTGTAGCCATGGATATGTGGTTTGCGCGTCAGCAAAGCATGCTCAAATTTACCAGCCGTATTTATATTATGCTCCTTGCATCCCAGCTCAAGATTCTAATGGTATCCATGGTTTCCTGCGTGCACTGTCACTTAGGCTGCAATGGTCTGGGGTCGGTCAGTGCTACCGAATGTCTGTTTTTCACTGTCCCAGATAAAGAGTGTGTTATTTATGTTTAGCTTGTTATGGATTAGTCTGACCTTATCACCTTTTCAGCGATTCTCGACAGCACTATCCCACAACTGCTTATACAAAAGTTCCAAACGCGCACCGAGAAATCTTCTGAAGTAGAAATGGTCAAACATTTCAGCTTAAGACAGCTTTTAAGAACTTACAATTTCTTTAAAAAAGTAAGAACTGAACCATTAGTGGCCTTGTCAGCTTAGGACAACTTTTAAGAACTCAGTTTCTTTAATGTAAGAACTGAACTTTTAGTGGCCTTGTTTTGTTATAGATCGTACATTCTAGTCTATGCACTCTTTTTTGGTTATATCTTATAACTCGAGTGTTTCAACAAAACGTATACCAACTGAAGTAATTCCGTTGTTTCGCCAACTTCCTGAGGCACACCATGAGAGATCTCATTATTTCGGCGACTTCTATTTCCGAGGTCATCAATCTTATTCTACAGTTCCCCCATTGTACTTGCAACATTTGCGACTGTTTTCACAACAAGAAAAATGTTTTTTGGCTGGGAAACCAAAACATTGTTTGCGGTGGCCTCTAGAACTCGCAGATGAGTCTGGAAATGTTCCAGCTTCTTGTAAATTTGTGTAATTGTTCTCCTGCTCGCTTTTGATTTGTCTCGATGGTCGTTAAGTCGCTGGCCATTTAGATCTGGTCTTATAAAACTCTATAGACAACAAATCTTCAGCTTCGGCGGGCCCTGGCTTAGTCTCAAATCAACATCACCGCGCATTTGCAAGAAAAACGGAATGATATCAGCTCTACGTGAAAACGCAGTAATAAAACACGGCAGCACAATTAAAAAAGTTAGTCGCTTTTGTACATATAGTCTGTAATAACCAACAAGCGTAAGACCGGACGCGGGTTTAGCCGCAAGTTCATACCGTTGCTGATGTGCCCACTGTATACAAAATTGTACATAAATGTTTAACGGAACGCAGGCCAAATCGCTCCAGCACAAAGTGAACAATCGCACACAGACACAAAAGTGTCTGCCAAAGGTCATGCAAATAATACCGACCCTACTTTTTTTTTTTTTTTTTGCTAACACGATGCTAGGTTTGGCGACCTTTCAAACAATACGGTGTAGTTCTGTGCGTTTATTAAAGTATCCTTTGAAATCATAGCTTAGACGGGACCACCAATGGCAGGTTCTACGCGTCACGCGGCGGCCGCGAATCTCACAAAAAGACGGTGGACATTTTCTTCTAGATTTAGCGCACAAAGTTTACGCCTCCAAGTCGTTACGTAAAACTCAATTGCCCCACTCGCGACGTTACGTGATTGGGCTGTCCGGACCCGGCACATATACAACTTCCTATGTATAGAGAATTGCCATCAAACATGACGAGAACGTGACGCGAATGGAGAGTTATGTGGTCATTCGAAGTGACTGGCGAGACTCTACGAGGCTCACTCAAAACGCCCGTGATATATATATATATATATTTTTTTCTTTGCGGGGGGGAGGGGGGGGGGGGGTGGCGGACAGCATTACGAAGAAATGCAGTGAGTCTTTCGCGAGGATGCAGCGATACAACCATCTCCTTCGATGGACGTCCATGAGATATGCCATAAACAAATATTTGGTTCGTGACCAAAATTCGTAGTTTTGATATAGGAGCTCCGACTCGAAGCAAATTCGTTGTATTCGTATTCGCGCTCTCGCTCTGTGATTCTCAATTTTGCGTCCACCGTGACGGGACTGAAACTGAGAGTTCATGCTCTGCTCGATTCAGAGACGAATGACCTCGTTGGGTAGGAGAGTCGTTGGTTGCGCAGAATTGCATCAAAAAAGTTTTTATTTCATTCTATATTGATAGAGAGGGGTAACAACATCCAGAGGCCTCATAAAGATGTTGGCGATTGCGCGTGTGTGCGTGTGTGTACGCGTGCGTGTGCTCGCGCATGCGTATGTTTGTGTGTGCAAAAGAGGAAGTGAAAGAAGGAGAAAGAAAACGAAGTATAGTGTATCTAAATGCAGTATTCGCCCTGTACCCTGGTCTACAAGATAAGGATATTAAAGCGCATGGGAACTCCATTGCCATGCCTCAAGTCAACGTAAGCGCGCCTTGCCCTTTGAAAACCACGTAAGAAATGAGATTACCCATTGGCAGTGTTACGCTTGAATTGTAAGGATTCTTTTTTATGGTGTACTTAACCCGGTACGTTTTGCCCTACTTGGAACAGAACGAGCGTTGTTTTCTTTTTCTTGTATACAAGCACAACTTACCAACAAAATGGATACCCCTTATATACATCAATTCATTGTGCAAAAGAAAAAAATAGGCCACCAAAGTTGACTCTCAAAATAGAACCCGGGTCGAGGCGATACCTATCTCGAAGTAACTTATGCTCGTAAGAGTTCTCGTCAAAGTTTTGACAACTTAAAAAAAGAAAAAAGAACGCAGAGCATTTTTTATTGACACGTAGCCAATGAGAAGCATAAAAAAGAGCCACCGAAATATCTGGTCGCTAATAGAAGGCCATTTCACGTTTCAGATTAGGTCCAACCGTCATGACGGTCGTCGTTTCCGTGCGTTTGATGTAACCGAGTAAACCAATCGCTCCCAGTGAAAGCGCTGCGATCCTCTAAATGCCCTAGGAACACCAGCTTGACCGAGTGGCCAAGGGATACTACAACGAAATTTCGGCGCTCATTGTTTGGTCTACATGTGTTCAAAAGAGCAGTATCACATGGAACATACCAATATCTTGTTAAAAAAGTCTCGAAAAGGAATTTTAAAACGAATTAAACGATTAGCAAAGAGCACCTGGTGGATGTCGCTAACGCCTCGTTTGTAATGCTCGTCTAGGAACCTTGACAGCTAGTGACGGAGGTCGTCTCGCCTCCGGCCACGACGAGAAGGGGGAAGGAGGAACTCCCCTCTTCCCGAGAATCCCTTTTGTGTGTCGCAGAAGTCGCTATTGTCCCCTACAAGATTATAGAAGATTAACCCGTCACTCAAAATTCGTACAAAGCATCCGCTTCGGTGGCTGGAACGACTAGGTCATCCTCTCGACGTCAGCCTCGCCGTAGCTTCGCTCGTCTTGAGACGACCTACGTCACGATTGCGTTGGATGTCACGTGCTCTAAGCTGGGCCTTCTCCGAGCGCTTGCCAGAGTGGGCCGTTTATAACGAAAAATACAGCCACCAGGATCAAAATACAAACGTGCGATTGTCATTTACGGATATTGTGGATCATACTCAACTTATTTTGAACACGACTTAATATTTAAATTCTGCTATAGTATCCCTTGAAGTGAAACAGAATATATAGCCGACAATAAAAGCCGTCGGTAAAGGTCATGTGAAGCGTGTGCACGCACAGTCTTTTGTAAACGTTTTTTTTTTTGTATAAAATTCAGTTCCTGTGTTTAAAACCTCTCATGCCTGTCGTATTTTTGATTTTTTTTATCTCGGGTTTTATTAGGTTTACACTTAACGTGGCCGCCTGCCTAATTACCCTTTATTCAGTTAGCAGGCCTTACCGTTTAGGCTGGCATTGCCCCATGCACCAGGCCGGTTTGAACGGGCATAAAGAAAGGCACTCAAAGCACTATGAATTCTACCTGAGACCGTGGTAAGAAAAGGGAAACATCAAACAGCTGAAGAGACGGGAAGAAGGGACGATGCGACGTCTCAAATTGAGACGTCGTCTTGTCTTTTATTTTTTTCTCCGCCTTATGCCTTTTCAATTGTTTGATGTTCCTCTTCTCTTATCCCCGTCCCAAATGGTATTCATCGTGGTTAACATTCACCAGCCCGTAAGCACCCGTACTGCTTTCTACACTCGAAGCATTGTTGACTAAATATAAGCAAGAAGACGTACAAGGGGAAAATTACTAGTCACCGTATTACATACATTTGAAGAAAGAGCTTCCTTTACTCTTTTTGATTTTGATCACATTGCCCTTCATTTGTACCTTGGCGTTTTCGTTATATTCATCGAGTCGTCTGTTGCTAGTTAGTGTTTGTTCTGTCTTTTCTTTTTACGTACATCTTCTGATGCTTAGCGCTTTTTATGTTTGAGTCACGATTATTTGACTAGCTCCCTCAATAAATTATTTTGGTCCCTAACAAGTGTCCAATTATTCCACACAAAAAAGAGAACGACATAAGTGCGTTAATGGAATTCAAAGTAGTTACAAACGGAATTAGATGAAGATAACCTTAGGCGAACCGAATCTTAGGGGACCTCGGTTTACTATCAGGTTCGAAGACGTTATGGTCAGTCCTCAGGACATAAAAATAAAAACAAAACATTAAAAAAAACGAAGAAAAATACATCGCACTTCCGGAAAGGCTATGAGGGTTCTCCCTAAGATATTTTGTTACGGGTTTTATTAATTTTTTATTTTACTTTAATCTCAAGCTCCAGATTTTGATGATAATTATGTAAAGAAGTTTTTTCTGTTCAGTTTGACACCTTTTTATTAAATCACTTTTTTGGCGTGTCAGAGGGAACTTTTATGATTTCTTTTACTTCCGCACCGCTACACATCTTTGTATTAAACATTATTTTTTTCTGAAAAAGGGGAGAAGGTTATCATCATCATCATCATCATCGTTATCATCACCATATCGTCATCATGACTTTATTTCTGTGCCCATCAACAATTGCATGTGGTGTGGCACAAAGAGAACATTTTTATATTTTTTTATTACACTAAGCTTAGATGGAACAATTGTGCTCTATTTATGTGTGCGATTCTATCTATTTATATATCTGAAAATCTGGAAGAATATTCGTCGCTAGAGTGACCGACAGCTTCAGAAACGCAGAGATTGTCTCATTGTGCTCAGACTTTACGCTGTGATTCGTTCTCCCGCGCTCTTAGCCGCTAACGCCGCCATGTCTCATTGGCTGCTGAGCAGACTCTTACGGTATACTCGTTACAAATAATCAAATTACTTGGAATCGAGTACTTCGCAAATAATTTTGTAATCATTTGATAGCGCTTATGAGGAAGTAATAACCGGAGTAATCTGATTACTCTTGGAAGTACTAAAATGACTCGTAACTTTTACTATTTTTTCTTAACCCTTTTTTAACTGACGCCCTTTCTATCGCCAAGTTTCCTGCCAAGGAGCACTCCGAACTAAGTCTCTGCGACAATAACATGATTTACGAAACTGATGGATTGAGACAATGAGCAGTTTCTAATTCGGTGATTCTAATCGAATAATGGGCAGTATGAAAGAACCGTTTTCAAACCAGCAGAAAACTTTGTCGTTTTGAAAATCTGAAGTAGTCAAAAGAGTAAGTATTTTTTCAAGTAACGGCCAACTATTTCTCATCCCAAGTAATCGAGTAATCAAATTGAGCACATTTTAAGCGAGAGTAATTGTAATTGTAGTCGATTATTTCTTTTTGAGTAACGTGTACAAGACTGTTTTTTAGTGATAATATGACACTTGGCACTCGCCACGTTCTTGTTTTCCTAAGCTGTCAGTAATAGTACATGGGAGTTCCCGAGCAAAGAAAGCGATGTTTTTCGGCCCGGGTAAATGAATTGTGCATCACAGAAGGCTCAACCTCCGTGAGAATGTGACCCGCCAGCGGTTGGGATGGAAAGCGAAAGTTTGAAGAATACGACATTACCTGGTAATAAAAGGTAATTGAGAAAAAGAAAATTACACCATGAGCCGACGTCACCTAAGCCCTAATATATCAAAACAAGCAATAACACTGTGGGCGCCTGTACCATCTATTTCAGTGAACTTGCAAGCAAGCAAGAAAACAATGTTCTCCTTCTTGTTGAAAAGTGTTTATCCCCTTATGTAAGTACCATGAGCGTCCACAATGTCAGTACTTGTTTTTGAGGATATTGAGGCTTAGGTTGACGATGGTTCATAGATAAATTTCGTCTCTCTTCATTACCTTTTGATTCAAGTAACGTCATATTCTCAAACTTTCTTGTTCTATCATAACCGATAGCGTAACATTGTCACGAAGTTCGACTTTCTGCGACGCACAGTAGATGTAGGCAGCTCGAAAAACAGTGTTTTTTGTTTCTTCTCGGGAACGCCCGGTAAATATTAGTATACGAGGTTAATAGAATCGCGCATTTAGCATGCTGTGTCAGCGAGCAACCGAGACCCCAAAGGGACTGCGGGCTCAGTCGCTATGACAGCTCATTTTGGCTGGTGTTACGTTCATTCTCCCACGCTCTTCAAGTGTCTATATGACCTAGAAGCTCCGCTAAATTCCGCTTTAAGTGAATTGTTTATGCGACATGTGTTATTGTTCGTAGCCTAGAAAAACATAGTTCGGGAAGCCAAATAGTGTTAAATTTGAAACTTGACCAATCCGTTTTTAAGATTTTGTTATGACACCTTGTCATTGTTGCTGCTGAAAGACATCATTGTTAACGTGGAATCACAAATGTGCTTTTGTTATTCACCAATAACAATGACTCAATTCCACTTATAAGTCCACAACAGATCGTAAGTTTTATATGTGGGACGCGGCAGCTGCTACTTTTTTGACACAAATACGTGATCTTTGCAAAGATCACGTATTTGTGTAAAACAAAAGTAGCACCTGCCGTGTCCTACATATATAAAACATTGAGGCTGCTGTGAGTCTTTCTTTCTTGTTTATTTATTTAATTACTTTAAAGTCCCAGAGGATGTTACACAAGGAAGTGGAATGTGGACAAAAATAGATGAAATTGACGAAATACGACAAGGATACAACAAATATGGGTCACAAGGGAAAAAGCAATCTTCAATGGCGAGATTTAAAACGGATGCGTCGGGGATTGTTGCGATCGAGGTGGGGAGGTGGTTCCATTAAGCACCAAGTCTTTGCCGTGACAACGAATAAAAATAAAAACATCTTAGTGCGACAGTGAGGGGCATTTACTTTATGGCGGTCATCCGTTCGAGAGAAGTATGACGGCTCAAAAAGATCGGAGCTCACGTTTTAACGACCTGATTATAATGGTAAATTTTGTGGAATACAGGTTGTCGTGACACTTCTCTCCGTCGGACAAGGTTCTACGAGAGTGCGTCGTCTTCTCTCGCTCATGCCAGAAGGTGGCGCCACAGGTTAATGGCGTAGCGTCGGTAACTCGGTCGTCTGCGAACGCCTCCGAAGTTGACGTTGGCGAGTTTTTTGCTGTCATTTTGTTACAGTAAGAAAACAACGCCATGGAATTTTAGACGTTAAACTTGATCTTCTCACTATACATTCGATGGAAGTTCGAGCTTTCCATGTGCAGGCGCGAATTTTTCCCGCCCGTTTTACGGCGGAAGATCCGCTCGTGCCACCCCATTAGGCGGTGACAGGTTCAAGAATTCAGTATGAACTCCGCCTTCAGCACGCACTTGTGGCCTTCTGTCGGATTTTCAGCGCACATGCGCCGAAGTGTCATCCAGAACGGAAGGCTCACGCTGGAGACGGAACATCTACTGCGTTCTTTGCGCCCGTCACTAACCATAGACCACTCCAACAGTCGCCTCCTAGCGGGCTGCCATTTTTGTCTATTGGCCTCTGGAACGTGCTCTGAGTATTCTCAGTAGCTTTCTTAGACGGATCATCAGACGCCTTGCACGCGTCCACAGCGCAGTGACTCAGCATTTCCCACCTGAGTGATAAGGGCTGGATAGGTGTATGTAGGGTGTCCCAAGCGGACTTTCCGCTGTATAACGAGCCGGACAAATACACCCATTTCAAACGTCAGCTCCAAGAAATGTACGCCATTGCTTGATCATATACTCAGAGCGTGGACTGGACACGAAGGTTGCGTCAGGGTTCGGCGAGGACTCGGCTCCAATCACGCGCTTCGTGTCCAACCAATGGCGACCGCCAAAGTCTGCTCAATGGACCTTCGGAAAAGGTTCTGCTCACAGAACGCTCAAACTTTCACCAAATGTGCACTGAGCAGGTCGGTTCTACCGGGTGAATTGTCAAAATGTAGCTTCCTTCCTGTCACGAAAAATAAAAATAAAAAAAGCTTGCCAAAGTCAAGGTTGAGCGCGTTCGCAGATGACAGACGTAGCGACCGCTACCTGCTCGTGGCGCCATCTGCCCATAGGTGCAGCGAGCAGACGATGCACTCTCAACTTTCTATCAGCAGGCGCCATTTTTTTCGGCTTTGTTTTTACAGCGGAAGGTCCGCTTGGGTTAGCCTATGCACAGGTACCTACAATTTAAGAAACTTAGGGTATGGCTCATTATGTTTCACACTTTTCGCTTCGTGATTCTCATTGGCTGCTGACCGACAATACTTAGATGCTGGGAGCTTGCCACGCGCTGCTATTCTTAGTCTGCCCGTGACTGCAGGTGTAATGCGCTTTGATACATTGTTTATTATTATTTACAAGTAACGACGTTCAACACGCATGGACAAATCATTCCGCGGGCACAAAATGGCTTTCAGAACATTTGGCTGCTGTGCACCACCGCCTGCTTCCCAAAAACCTGTTTTGTAACCCCACAGCCGGCGCGTCGACGAACATGCCAGCAATCGGAAGAAGCACGAAATATACCTTTGAGTTCATCTACGTTTTTATTCCACTATGAGAGCGTAGTAAAAAAGCTGTACAAACGTAGACACACGTAATTGCTACACCTAAAGACCTCGTGTTTGAACAGAAAACAAACTACGGTGCTTTCGGCACGCTTGATTGGTTGAGCCGTTTTAGTAGTTAACGACACAAAACAAGATGACGAGTGCTGTGGCGTTGCAAGTTTGCTGCTGTCTCGATTGGCTTCATCAGGTCGTCAGCTGCGCCCTGATTTGAGGTGAAACGAAGCTTTGGAGCTAGAGACGGTCACTCCTCTCACGAGTGCAGATTAGAGAAATCGGGCTTCATTATACAGGACGTCGCTTTTGCTCAGCAAGGAAAAAAAAAATAGGGACATTTTTGGTAATATAGTATGGTGTTTTCAGGACGAGATTCTCGAGCGCGCTTACGTTCTGTTTCTGCGAGTATGATCCGTTAAGTTTATTTGTACTACTCGGTAATTTTCAATTTTTCTCTGTAACGTTTCCAACAACGCATACTCAAGGGGGTTGTGTGTTCCTATTTTATGCAAAAAGTTCGTTCAGTCAGTAAAGATATAAAACAATAGATGATCATTTACATAAGAGAAGGCCCTTTGTTGTATTAATGAGATGTGGGTGGCAGGGCTTGAAACACAATTTGCCAACTTCAGTTTTCTGGTTTTTTTTTCGTTTTTTAAGTTATAATTTCGCTAGTATGCAAAACGACATCCATCCGTTACTTTAGGAGAAAAAACGAATCATATGCGAGTAAAAAACAAAATATTTTGAAGTAAAAATGAAGCCTAAAAGAACGACTGGAAAAATCAGCGCCAACGAAATTTCAAAAGAACTACGTAACCTCTCTACGAAATTGGAAAACCTTTCATCTAACGCGCACGTACTGGAGCCCTTTCGGTATAGGAAACGAGTGGCAATTTTTCGGCGCCGCAATATACACAGTATTTGTAGTTTTGTTGTCACTCCCAAGAGATGTTTCAAATGAGAAAATAGAACTCCGTAATATCGTTACTATTTCGGTGTAATAAAGGTTCATGACGCTAAGCCGATATGGCCATGTACCACTCGAAACTACACTTTGATTACTTCAGGTCGATAATGTATAACTCCAATCACATTCATATTGCAATATATAATAATGCATGTTATCTCATCGCTACTTGATTGGCACTTTGCCCAGTTATTTTCTTTGAGCTATTTCACTCGAGATGTAAGATTCTGAGTTCCAGACTTTCGTGCCTACTGCTCCCTGTAATGATCTTCATGAATATTTTGCTTGTCAGTTGGGAAACGTTGGCGTTGATAGGTACCTTTATCTGCGTGGCCGGGGCTCAAATGATTGCCGACAAATGTAGACCAACAGATTCTGGTTCGGGGCAATGGTCGTCCCTAACCAGTGACGTTAATCCACATGAAACAAAGAATAAAGAAACGCGAGCATTTAACGCGAGCACTTAAAAATGTCACGAAAAAATATATAAACAATTTATATCTGAAGCTGGAAAAAAATCAGCGAAATGTAAAGCAGGGTTGAAAATTCCTAAAACAACATATCGGTTTCGATGGAGCAAATGAAACCCGATTTTTCGGGCCGGATAAATGGACTACGCATTGCACAAAGCTGAAACTCCGCCAGAATATGACGCTAGTTGTGACAAAATGATGCGAAAGTTTGAGAACATGGCGTTACGTGCATCAAGAGATAAATATGAAAGACGATATTTCTTTATTAGACGACGTCCACGCAAGGCCTATTTCGTCTAAACAAGAAATAACATCTGAGGTGCCTGTGGCATTTATTTCAGTAAGATACACCTGTTAGCAAAAAAAGAAAAGAATATTGTCGTTCTTGCTGATAACATTGTTCTACTGTAATGAATGCTACAGGCACCTCCAGCATTATTTCTTGTTTTGACGAAAGTAATTTTTAGGTGGACGTTGGCTCATACAGAAATTTCACCTTTCTTTTTTCATCATTTGATCCAGGTAACTCATGTTCTGAAACTTTCGCGTCGATATCCCCACGACTAAAGTGGTCGGAGACATAAACAAAATGTCATAATTGGAAAGCATTTGTTCGGCTAGATTAAATGCAGAAAGACTCCCAAAAGCCACCAGGTAAAACTAGCTTACCTCAAAGTTATAATTTTGGTTTCCTTTCAGTTTTAACCTTTTTTATATTGCCTGCAGTATCATTACAAATAGCAACCAAGTTCTCGCAACGGAAATTCAATCGCAACGTTTTTGAACAAGTACTGAAATACTGAAACTGAAAGAGATTTTACTTAGTCTAACGAAGCATGGCAAAGGCTGGAATTGTTGAGATTTTTGGAAAGATTGGAATATAATCTTGCAATATTAGGGAGCTTGAGTGGATAGGAGCTATTCCCTGTGGCCATCAGTCACTTATGAAGTAGGGCGAGGGAAAGGAAGGCCGGGGAGGAGGAAGCAGACAGAACGTTGCAAAGAGAAGGAGGTTTTCCCCTCTCTGTCCAGCGTTCCGTCTACTTCCCCTCCCCAGCCTTCCTTTCCCTCGCCCTACCTTCCCGAGCTGCAACGTACTATAGTAATCAAGCTAATACTTCACAGCGCACAAAAGCACACACCATCAAATCACATTCACACAAGGAAACAACACCCACATAGCGCTGAATGTCAACTCTGAAATACATTAAACATCATCTTCGTCATCTTTTACTCTTACGCGCTAAAAAGAAGGAGATAATAATACTTAACCAAGAAAGAACAGAGAATTAAAAAGATAAAGAAAAGGAAAAGGAGAGAAGATAAGGAAGAAAAAGGAGTCAAGGAAATAAAATACAAATACAAAAATAAAAAGAAAGAAATGAAAGAGGGTAATATCAATTTCGACTACAGTAAAAGTCACTAAAGAGGTATTCCTAAATAATCTAACTCCTTTTGGGATAAAGTAATCGACGGTGTACCAACACATAATCCATCTAGCAGGTCTATGCTAGCGGCTTCGATAATTTCTCTAGTTAGTTTGTTCTTGCTTCGTTCCAGTACTGTGCAATTGTTTAGAAGTGGGGAGCATCCACAATCTCTGCAATGGATGCCCAGGTGACCTGAGTTAGCGTTAATGGCGTTGTTGTTATGTTCTAGAAGTTTCTCTTTAAGACAGCGACCCGTCTGCCCGACGTAACGCTTCCCATAGGTTAGAGGAAAGAATAGATCACTCCTTCTGCACAGGAAATGAACTTGGTCTTGTGGTTTTTGTTGCAGCACTCTGGTAGAATAGGTCACCTGGGCATTCATTGCAGAGATTGTGGATGCTCCCCACTTCTAAATAATTGCACGGTACTGGGACGAAGCAAGAACAAACTAACTAGAGAAATTATCGAAGCCGCTAGCATAGACCTGCTAGATGGATTATGTGTTAGTAACCCTGTCGATTACCTTATCCAAAAAAGAGTTAGATTATTTAGGAAAACCTCCTTAGTGACTTTTACTGTAGTCGGACTTGATCTTATCCTCTTTCATTTCTTTCTTTTTTTTTTTATTTTTATTTTATTTTTTTGACTCTCTTTTTCTTCTTATCTTCTCTCCTTTTCCTTTTCTTTACCTTTTTCCTTCTCTGTTCTTCCTTGGTTAATTTTTTATTCTTCTTTTTAGTGCGTAAAAGTAAAATATAACGAAGATGATGATGAATATATCCCAGAGTTGACAGTCAGCGCTGCGTGAGTGTTGTTTCTTTGTGTGGATGTGATTTGATGGTGTGTTGTCTTTTGTGCGCTGTGAAGTATTATCATGAATCCCCAACTCGCCCAAGCTAAAGTATTGACCAAGTTCATTTATAGTAATCAAGTCGGACAACATGAAATAAGCAGGGTAACTTGAGCTTATTATTTAATGAAGTTTAGAACTGTTGTATATTTTGACACCAATTCAGTTTCCCCGTTAAATTTATTGAAAAAAGGGGGGGGGCGGTAGCCCTTCCCCTCTTAATTCAGCAGAAAACTCGAATTGGTGGATAATTATACACTAGTTATGTTTCACAGCTACATTTAGCGGGGAAATTGCACGTTACACTTTTGAGTAACATTACTGTTACACACTTGCGTTACCTACTTATGTTGCCTACTTCCGTTACGCACTTCGGTTCAACTTTTTTGGGGGTATTTTGTTTTTAATGAATCCCTAGTCCTAACCACTAACTCAAAATCTCTGACGTCGCAACACTGCGCATGCGCACATGCCTCATGAGAATCTGGTTTCTGCTCACGCGCTACCTGGTGCGGGCAATTGCTGACTTGTTTGTAAACAGTAATGTTGGTCTATGCGCACCTCCTGTAATTAGATTCGCGACGTAGCCTACTGATTGATGTATTCCTGAAACGTTCGCATTAAATATATTTTTTAAAGTTATGCCAGCTCCGAATGACGGTACCCACTACAGAGCAAGCAACACTGGGCTGGGCGAGTCCCTATCATATATTATAATCGGTCCGCAGCCATTGCGGAGCTAAAGTTCGTCTGCTTCCTGTGCAGGGGTTGCACTGACGCCGGAACGACGAGCTCTGATTGGCTTCGATTGGAAGGATAAGGGTAGACCTCGAGGCAGCTAGCATTGGAGTCTACCCACCATCGTTTCAATGGGAGCCAATTGGAACTCAACGTTTAACGTCAATTCAACCCCTGCGCAAGAATCAGACGATCTCGCGCTCCGTATAGGATTGCGAAATTAGGCCACTAGATCGCCAAAAAACGCAGCACAGAAAAACAAAAAAAACGTAGGGATAAGTTGCATTCCGCGTTTTTTTAGATTATTATGGACTATAATGAAATTATGTCCGGCGACCGTGAGGCGTGATCTGGGCGATGCTGGGCTGGTTACGCGAACGCAAGCCTGCCTAATCGCGTTCTTAATCTCCCTTTCTTGAGCATAAGAATTGAGCACGATGGGACATGATGTCGGGAGAAAAAGAAAAGAGGACATGGGAGTTGGGTAGTTGGGGCTCTGTTCGGATAAGATCATGTGTGCGAGTCCGGACGTGTAATTTTATTTTGTTAAATTTTTATGTTTCTTTTAAACATTTGTACGAAACGGAGTCGAAAAAAATGTTGCTAACTACAAAATATTTGAAGAGAAAAAAAATTTAGTTCACCAGAACGGCATATTCGATACAAAACTTGGAAGTTTAAAACAGCGAGGACGAGGACGGGAACAGGACATCTTTCATGTATTCATGAAAGATGTCCTGTTCCCGTCCTCGTCCTCGCTGTTTTATACTTTCAAGTTTTGTTTTTGTTAACCAACACGCTCGTTTTCAATAGTAACGGCACATTCGATTTTTGAAGTTTTCGTTTATGTCATGTATGGTGACACCCAGTACGCAAACTGCATATATAAGACATCTCAAACAGTTTGCACTTGTAATATATCATAGGAACGATTAATTTAAATATATACAGCACTGTGTAGGTTATATTTTTTGCTTCAAAATGGGCAAATATGGATCCTTTGACGTTTTGTAACTAGATTTCTGAGCCGTTACCTAAAATTCATTGAATAGCTACAGCATTAAGATACATGTCATACATTCTTATTAAAACGTTCTTAAGAATGATACATAAATCACTGATTTATATAAAAATTATTCTTTATGCTGCCATAAATATGTTCTAAAGTACAAACTTATAAAATTTAAAAAGCAAATAAAAAAACAAAAACAAAAAAACTTCGATTTTCCTGACCTTTATAGTGATAGTTCTCCACCATACTCTTGTGTTTATTCATAAAAACATGTTCCATTATTTTGTTTCCCTGAATGTTACAGCGCTGCAAAGTGTGGCTCTACGCCGGCATTTTCGCCCAAAGCCACAGACGAGATATATTTTGATTCCGTGCCTTTTATGATTAGATTCTACTAATTCAAGTATTCTACTAATTAAAACAATACGCGCGTTGCTCGTCCTTTGGGATTGTTTAACCTTTAAAATTACAATTTCTATGAGATTTAGCCAATTTTTTTTAACTGGTAATCGCTACTACTACCATTTGTGTACAGAAAGTACTAGAAAAGTAAGAACAGTGCTGCAAGTTATATGAAAATCTTTCAACCTATATTCGCAATGAAGTGGGAATGCTTGAGCCACCAAGCTTGTTAAACTGCTATCCATGACGGTTGAAGATTCGGCTGGCCAAAGTAAACCTGTGACTTCACTGGGAGACTTTCACTAAGACGTCTGTTATATATATATATATATATATATATATTATTATGTATGTACAACAAATATAAAATATAGAAATTTAAGAAGTAAAATAAAAATAGCGGTAGAAAAATATAGGGCGCATTAGCTGCCCGTGTTGGCAGGAGCGTGACTTCAGAAGTTCGTGTTTTTCCCCTCTTTAAACCAGACTGACAAATTCCTCTAAGCACTCACGTGTATTGCAATAATTCCAACGATTTGCGAGAAAATCCGTCAACTCCGAATGTGGCAAATAGGAAATGCATGAACTGATCGACGCTGTCTCATGGCCGCAGCGTTCCGGGAGGAGGATTCGAAAGCCATTGTGTTGTAAGTCCGACTCCGGCTCTCTGATTGTCTTAGTTTAGGAGCGTGGCAGCGAGCTCTTTTTGAAACAGCAGACAAAACTAGGCCTGTATTTAACCCTGCAAAACAGTCTATAATCCCGCTGTCGGTGTATCTAAAAGATGGCGTTCTACCGATGATGAAGCTGTTTTCTAGCCGTGCATCGTTCGACGTGGCAGATCGGAAAGCAAAGCAAAGCAGCTAAGCCTAAAGACCCACTCGACCAGCCATGAAACCAATTTTAGAGTCACGAGGTTCGAAGGCTATCCGGTGTAACCCTGTCTCCACGTGCACGCAGTTTGCGGAGGGACACGATATCGCTTTAACTCGCTGACGGCACTGGTGCTAAGCAACACTCCTGTCAATATCCTATCGTCCCCAGGAGTCAATGGCAACATCCCACCAGGGCTAACAGTCGCGGCAGCACTAAACGCGGATTAGGCCGGAGCATCGCAATTAGACTGGCAACACCCCTACGACTAAGCTCGGATTATGCCGGAGAATCGCAACAGGAGTGGCAGCCCCACTACGACTAAGCGCGGATTACGCCGAAGCGCCGAAACGCGACTGACAGCCTCCCTACAACTAAAAGTGGATTACGCCGGAGCGTCGCAACACGACTAAACACTGCAGATAGCGTGTTTTCTCATTTCTAAATTCACGGCATGTGCTGCACTCCAGTTCACTTTCGTACGTTTTTCTTGCCTGGGAGAAGGTTTGCCTTCGCCTGTGTCCTTTGACCGAGCCGTAGAGCGTGCGCATCACGTGGGTTCAGGCAGTCACTCACACGCTCTGCTGGCTGTCGCAGTATTCGCGACTCCAGCCAAACGGACGGCACCTAGCGGAAAAACACTGAACTGGCCGGAGTAGGTCCTTCCGCGATTTGTGCTCGTCTCTCGTGGATTCCGTGATTACGTGTTGTCGGTGGTTTGCACGATAGAACAATTGTCCCGCTGACTCTGTCGTAACTGTAGGATCAGCTTGTTCTCAAGTTGCTCTGCGCGCAAACTACGAAACCGCGTGAACCTGACATTCCGCGTTCATCAACCTTCATCAGCACCGTGGAAGGACAGTGTGCAGTCCTTGCATCGCTTCTTCGCAGAAAGGCTAGCCCCTGGAAGCTCGCTTACGCCAACGGGTCGCCGCAGGTTCGGAACCTGGAGGATAAAAAGCGGAGCAAACCATTTTGAGCTCAACGCTTGCTTGCTGACGCCCCAGCGTTGTGCGTTGAGCTGGCACATGGCACGGCACGACCTGATTAGACCCCCATATTTGCTCCATCGTAGCTTTTCCTATCGGTCGCTGGAGTAGCCAATAAAGACGCTTAATGCTACAGGTTCGCTGAGCTGCGTAATTTTTTGTTATAACGTCGATGCCCGTGATACGCATATTTTACTTGCTTACGCGTACTTCGAGTAAGGGATTTGTTTGCTGCGATACGTTAGGTTGGTTGCTTTCAAGGAGTGTCGTGATGCTCATTATCGCCTTATGCAACGTTCACTTGACAAGCTGCATGGAAGAGCTACGTTCGAAAACGATTATTCTTTGTTGCCTGACGGACGGATATAAAGCCCCTCGATAAAAGAAACCTTGCAAAACCGAAGTGTGCCTGAAAAGTACCTGAACAAAATTCATGATTGGCGTTTCTTAAAAGTACAGACAACCATTGTTTCGGGCACGCGCAAGACACGTGTCGCCCGCGGATGCTCCGCCGCCATTTGCTTCCAAGAGCCGGTCATTTCAGTGCCTTGCCCTCATTCTTCTCCCTTCACCCTATAATGGCGTATCCACACGACGGACCGGGCCGCGGACCGATTGATCACGTGATGCGCGGACCGCGGGCCGCCCGGCTGCAATGAGCATCCACACGGCGGACCAAAAGAGCAGACGACAGAGCGAACGGGCCGGTCTAACCCTCGACCTCACAGCTCCGCCAAACGCATGCAGTGAGCTACTTTGAGGCTATTTGTAAGGAGCCAAGATGGAGGTTGAACGAAAGAGACGCTTGGCCATGGTGGCCCTGGCGTTGACTATTGAGGACGAGGAGGACTTAAGTGAACCGAAAAGGGCATTCTGGATGAAGCCCTGGATGTGCAGGAAAGATTTTGGTCTGCATAGTCAACTCTTTTCGTCGAACAACAAAATGTTCCGTCTTCTTCGTCTTCAACAGTTGGCGCCAAAAGAAAATGTCTTTAGATTTCTATTCCAATCCAAACAACAAAAGTGAGCTTGTTGCCAGACTTAGCGCTTCAATTATACTAAAAACGCCGCGGTCCGCCGCCAAGGTCCGGGCGAGAAAAGTCGCTTGGCATTTCTCAGAAGCGCGGGCCGCGGACCGCCGGCGGACCTCGAAAACCGGTGACGTAAGATCACGTGATGCGCGGCCCGCGGACCAAAACAGCAATTTGGTCCGTCGTGTGGATACACCTTAAAGGTCCAAATAAACATTTTATACTCAGTGCCACGCCACAATTTTACCACAATTTGCTTTCAAGCGCCGCACGAGGAGCGGACCTCGTGCATTGGCGTATTTAAAACCACTTGTAAAACGAACACAGACATATCAAAAGGTTTTTTTCCAAATGGCTGTCATCTGGATGACCTTCGTAGAACAGCAGTGCGAGTTTGGGTCTGCGTCGCGTAAGTAATTTTGTTTCGTAAAATATGAGCGATTTAAGGACCGATTACTTCTTTCTTCAACGTCGGCAAGGTGTAATCAAGCACATTCATTGTGAAGCCGATCATCCAGGAGCTCAGAAAGGCGATTCTCACACCGCGGTGCCACGATCGCTGAAAGTTACGAATGTCGAGGGAATTCCCCCGGCACTATTCACTGGACGCAATATTTGAGGGCAGTGTTTTGAGTGCATGCTCAGAATGAACTCACATTATTCGGCTGCTAAGACCGGCGATCTTGATGATGCTAGCATTGGCTGGCGCCCATAGCTGTGTGCGCGGCTGCTGAGCGCGTGCTGACGGCAAGCTTCCAATATTTGAGGGCAGTGTTTTGAGTGCATGCTCAGAATGAGCTCACATTATTCGGCTGCTAAGACCGGCGATCTTGATGATGCTAGCATTGGCTGGCGCCCATAGCTGTGTGCGCGGCTGCTGAGCGCGTGCTGACGGCAAGCTTCCACAGTTCTTTTTGCAGCGTGCATTCCGCACCACCCAGATTGACTCTTTTAGCAGCCTCATAATGTGAGCGCGTTCTGAGCATGCGCTCTAAACAGCGCCCTCAAATATGGCGTCCAGTGAATACCCCCTACAGACAATTGCAAGCACGGCGCCCCTGACAGGTGCCCCATGAGTGCAAGCACGTGCAGCTTGCATGCGAAGCATAGCTGTAGAAAGATTGAAATTGCTGGTGCTTGTCCGCACGAGCAGAAACATGGCGGCGGCCTGTGGCCTTGTTTTCAACCGTCTATGAGACGATTGCAAACAAGGCATTTGGCGGCCGCCATGTTCCTCCCGTGTGAGCAAGCACGCGCAATCGCAGGCCTGTCAAAGCTTTCTTCACGCGGAAGCTGCACGTGCTGCACCAGTCGGGGCGCCATGCGTGCAAACGTTTATACACGAGGCAACGTCTTCTGGCACTTTTGAAGAAGTGAAGACCGCGCGAGCATAGCTGTGGATGGTGCTCAATGTTCGCGAGCGCACGGTTACCCATTGCTTTGGCTTCATTGCCAAGAAAGATTCCCCCAAGTTATACACTGTAAAAAAATGTCCCTTCAAATTACTAGAAATGGCCAGCTAATTTTTTATGCCGATAGAGTTACCGTTGTCTGGCATAACGGTCAGAGCATTAGGGACCTCTAGCAAACCGTTGCCGTGCTCCGCGTACCGCACTGCCGGAGCTTTTGAAGCATGCTTTTAAGCGCGCGCCCGGGTGGTACCATGACCGCGGGCGCCTGCTTAAAGGCATGCTTCAAAAGCTCTGGAAGTGCGGTACACCGAACATGGCAACGGTTTGCTAAATGTCCCTATTAACTCTGTATTACGTGCATGACAGTAATGAGGCCCTACGGTTTTCCCAGTAACTTGACCCGTAGAAGCATGGCGGAAAACCGTAACTCTCAGTAGCTCTACTGCACGGGATGCACGGATACGGGAATTGTTCCGGCATCAAAATTTAGTTGCGTGTTGTCCGTAACTCGCGACGGCAAAAAACCGTAACTCTTAATGACTGAGCTGTACGTGACGTGCAACGACGGGAATCGTTCCGACATAAAAAAATTGGCTGACAGGTTGTCCGCACCTTGCAGGGACGGCCAGAGCCTGTTGAACTGCTAGCTGCGGTGACTTAACAAAAAGAACGTCTCAGTGAATAAAAATACAGCATTTTACTACTATGTCTATTGTTCCCTGATACGTCCGTGGTTTCACATTAGGACCAGACGTACACGTTACCCCAAAAAAGTAACTAAATACCGTTACTCGTTACTCGCTGAAAAAGTAACTAAATACGTTACTCGTTACCGATTCTCAAAAGGAACGCGTGAGTTACCTCAAAAGTAACGAGTTACTTTTCACGTTACTTAGGCGACCAAATACACAACTGTTTTTGTTTCATGGTCTTTGTTTTCTTTTTAGTAGTCGTTGCACTTAAGCAGTAGCTGCCTCTCGAAGTTTTCATCAGTTATGTTTCTCCGCTTCCTTGAAAATACATCTCCGGCGACGCTGAAGAGTCGTTCTACCGAACGCGCTTGAAGGAACGGCAGTGTCAGTGTTCAGAAGAGCTGGTGAATCTTCGGGAACTGCGCCTTCATTGAGGACAGCGAGTAATGGGTTCTGTGCCTTCCCGTGTTCGCAACCTCCGGGTTTACATTCGGTCCGTTCCCGGTTCTAGAAGGTTCAACCAACGAACCATGATTGTGCTCTCTGGGTGAAGCACATTCCCAGCTGTAGAGTTCAGTACAGCAACGTTTATCGCTGGACACGTCAGTCGAACTGCTCGACTGACGTGTTCAGCGATATACGTTGCTGTACTGTCATACTGTTTAGTTGTTTTCGGGTTGCCCACCTACCGTTCTCGCAATAGACGCATACTCAGGTTAGAATAAAAACAAGGCCGTTTAAGCGGTGTTGTACACGTTACTCCTCAAAAGTAACGAAATACCGTTACTCGTTACCTGGCCTCAAAAGTAACTAAGTACGTTACTCGTTCCTTTTCTAAAAAAGTAACTAAATACGTTACTCGTTACCGAAAATAGTAACTAGGTAGAAGTAACTCGTTACTTGTAACGCGTTACGTACATGTCTGATAGGACACGCAGCAGTGCGGTCACTCCACATCTGTGTCAAAACCAGAACTTCTCTAGGCAGCTCATTTAAAGAAACGAATGCTCTGGTTTGTGGCAGCTTTGAAGGTGTATGTCTATTACCGCTCTTAAAAAAAGCGTCAAGCGATAGCTTGGCTCGTTTGATAGAACTCATTTCTGAGAGTCTATATACGTAAGGGAACTTTCACGGCTCACGTGCTGAACGCAAGACTATAAGCATGTTTGTTCAACCTCGTTGGGAATGCTCTACATGCGATGACTTCGCTGAAAATCGCATTCTGCTGTAATCTTTATGACTTTCAAAAAGCGACTTAGCTGCTGCAATCGAAGTTTACTTTGAAAATAATTTGGTAAAGTCAGCATAATGGGCAGCGAAACATTTTAGGAATAAGGGGGACTCGCGTATTTTAGGCATAGCAAATGCCGTGCTTTAGTTTGGCGGGCTTGGCTCATGACGTGTTACGCAATAAGTTCGTAATATGCCTTGACGCAATCCAGCGGACTTGGCACATAGTCTGGCAATGCATCCCCTTAACAGCCGAACGATAACGTTGATCAGGCAGCCAGACGTGATGAAGATGAGTACGCGAGTGAATGACGACCGTGCACGCACAGGAGAAACATCGGCGAGAGGACAGCGGCCTCTGTTGCTGATCAACAACTAAAAGCGAGTATTTTTTCTCCCCAGCCAAGGGTGATGAGGAGCGCCTGTACCTTCAAACTATTAAAAAAGTATAATAGGAAGGTCAAGAGAAAAACACAAGTAACACAAGAGAGTGTCCACGAAACCACCTTGAATTCCTGGCTGCACCTGCGAAAAACGGTGTTGGAGGAATCTGAGAATGAAACAATGTGCACATTCGGAAGGAGGTAAAAGAAACGCTTTGAAGGTGCTTATTGGGATCCAAAGTAAAGCCACAGTGAGGCACCACAAGGGGTTTCGGGCAAGCAAAAGTTAGATCAGTGCAGCTCAATAAAACCAGCGGGATCTAGCTTTTTTAGCCGAAGAAGTGTTCACGCTCACCTGAAGACGTATTCGCGCATTTTCATACCAGAACTCCCTGAACCGGCGATTTCCGAAAATGGTCCATTGCTGACCCATACTAAGCGTTGGCGTCAAAGACTTTTGCTGAAAGGACCCCTCTCGCTTCAAACAAAAGGTGTAAAAATCCCAATGACGTCACCAGCACCTTGCAAAGCTCCAAAGGTAACGTGGCATTAAAAGACAACATGTAAAAAAAAAAGAAAAAAGCGAACAGGAAGATACATAAAGGCGGGCGTACCTGGGGCTATCCATTTTGTCTTTTATTGTCATTCGGAGACTGCGTTTTACTCGTGCCTTGTTTTCTGTCTTGTGTTTAGTCGCTTGCCTCCACGTTTGCAATCGGTTCAGCTTTGCCCTGGTGTCTGACTGATCCCTAGTTCCGTAAATTGTTCCGGCAACCAATATTTTCGAAGGTTAAAAAATGTATTTGAGATATTAAGTACGGGATCGTGAGAAATGTAATTAGGAAAATACTTTAGATGAAATGTATTTGCAAGATACCTTAATACTACAAAAAGTATTCTAAATGCAGTATCTTGAGTAGAGTATTTAAGATGAGCAGACGTCTGGTCTCCTACTGCTGGATGAGAAGCAATCAGAAAGTAGGATGCCAAATGTGTGCCTGTCTTTCCCGTAGCTCATATGTTGTAGCGCATTACTGGGAGAGCGCAATGAACGCTCGGGACCGTGTCACCTCTAGGTTCGTGGAGGACCGGGGTGTCCTAATGCATGTTCAGTCCTCCCACGACGGCCCGCCGTGCCGCGACGGCGTGCCGAGGGCGCGCTTAGTGATTACGGCGCGACTCGCAGTCGCCCTGCACACTTAGTCCTGCCGCGTCAATCCGTCGTAGTGTGATTATCGGTCGTATTCCCCGCTTAGTTTGAATGCAATTATCCGTCCTATTACACACTTAGCCCTAATGTGATTATCCGTCGTAGTAACAGTGAACCGAGCCCACGACGGCTTCACAGAGCGAAATGCCGCGAGCCCAAAAACTGCAAGCGCCAAACTAGCGGCACCGACTTAATCAGCGCTAAATCGGAAAGGCGGCGGTTCAGAGAGAAATCGAACTCCACAAACTGGCGGTGGCCCCACCTCGTGAACCTAAAGAGGGCTTTACGGGAATCAAAGACGGCGTGGGCCGCAGAGCACACGCAGTTATCGCCTGTTTTCTCCTGGCGCACTTCTATTTTCGGAGGAACTGATTGACAGATGCTTAGACTTACTCTGTACATTGCTTCATAGAAAAGCTAATAACGCATGATCTTTCCTTCTTCCTTCCTCCTGTCATGCTTTCGGGAGGTCGCGGAGTCTTGTGATCGTGAGACAAGAAAACGCGTGCGCTGAGGTCATAAACAAACGAAGTGGTTGCCAGTCGTGTGTAGCTGCGTCTTGACAGAATGTTTTCAGCCACGGCAGCGACTTACAGCGTCTGTAGTGTACTCTGTGTTGACTGTCTCAGTAAACACACAAAAAGAAAGATGGCAAAGCAGAGACATTTTCCCAGAGTGTAATATATAGATATTAATTCTCCGAAGAGGAGATGGCAAAATCCTTGAGTTCCTGCATTCCCTATTTGTAGTCAGATTCGGAGTTGACCGATTTTCTCACTCTCGTTAGAATTATTGAAGCACAGTTGAGTGCTTCGCGAAATCATGGTTTGAGGAGGGTCAAAACACGGACTTCTGAAGGTGCCGTTTTGCCAACGCAGGCAACTAGTGCGCTCTATTTCTTTAGTCAGTAGTTTTTTTTCTTCTTAATTTAATGTTTTTCTAAAATTTTATTAGAATAAATAATTACACATGTATTTCACCTTAACGGACGCCCTACTGAAAGTCTTCGAGCGAAGTCTCAGCTTTACCGTTGTATGTCGGACCTACAACCGTCATGAAAAGCAGGATAACAAGCTCCCTACAAAAACCCAGCATAACTTTTCGTTATCTGGATTATGGAACTAGAAATCTATCTTTATTTTATTTGAACTCTATCTGGATTTTAGGTTTTCGGAAAATTATTCCTTGGTTTGCAATCTGGATTTCGGGTTTCCAGTAACAAATTTCCAGTTCCATAATCCATATGGTGAAAAATTATACTGGGTTTTCGGCAACGTGGGATCAAACATTCCCACTTCATTGCGAATATATATATAAAATTTCGCATATAATTTGCACCGATGTACTTACTTTTATACTACCTTCTGTAAAAAAAAAGATGTTGTAGTAGATATTACATTTGTTTTCGTCCCGCATTTGTGAAAAAAGTTTAACTAAAGCAAAGCCGGCTTACTGGTTAAATTAATAAAAAGAGAAAGCAACGCAGGTATTGTTTTAATTAGTAAAATGCTTGAACTTAGCCCAATACCCGAATACAGCACAAACGTATATCTACCCCACCGAAAAACCCCAGTATAACGTTTCCCTATCTGGATTATGGAACTGGAAATCTGTTTCTGGAAACCCGCAATCCAGATTGCTGACAAAAAATATTTTGTAAAAACCTGAAATCCAGACGGAATCCAGATAGATTTCCAGTTCCATACTCCAGATTGCGAAAAGTTATACTGGGTTTTTCGGTAGGGTAGTCATCAAACACGTGGAGTCTCTTTGATAAATTAAAGAGATAGTCTCTCCGGTGGCATTGGGCAAACATACCGGCGTGGAAAGTGCGTTTCGCAGCGATGTAACTCTGCAAAAAAACAAATGAGGCAACATGTTGTTTTTGTTTTAGTGAAGAGGCAGAGAGTGGAGAAACGGTCAACATAAATTTAAGAAACATCGAAGATTTTGTTTTTAATTGCCCACTGAAATGTGCAAGGTTTGTCCTAAAGTGCAAACCTTGCACTTTAGGACAAATTTGAAGTGACAAAATTTCAATTGTAGAGATAAAACAATTATTTATATATTATTCGAAAGAACGTTTTAATAAAAATTTATGATTTAAGTTTTAATACTGTAGCTACTCAATTTGTTTAGATCACGGGGATAGAAATCTAGTGACAAAACGTTAAAGGACCCGTGTTTCCGCAACTTCGTCAAGAAATGTGTTAGCTCCACAATGTTGTATATGTTTAAATCAATACTTCCCATGATCTACTTATAAGTGCAAAATATTTCAGATTTAAGATATTTGTAGATTGCGTAATGGGTGTCACAAAACATGACATGAACGAAAACATCAAAGATCGAATATGCCGATCTAGCGCATCAAATATAATTTTTTTTCTTGCTTAAGATTTTGAATATAAAATAAAAAATACTTATTACGTTCTTTACACCCATTGAGGAGTAACGTATAAAAATATTATTAAAACATGCGTGCGAACTTGCGTGGATGATCTTATCCGAGCAGAGCCTTCTAGAGCTTCAACTCTCGGAAGCGACGAGGGTATATGGGTACACCATTGATGTGGGGAGTTCGCTGTCGCTAAGTAAAAGTAATTGTGTCAGGTGTACGGTTGGACGGCTGGAAGTCGGTCAGCCCCAATTGAGCGTTTCGTGTCTACGCTGTAGATGAGAAAACTAGAGCGGGTGCAGCACTGCCCGCCTGGAGTCTTCAACGTGCATCCAGCAGTAGTGATACATGATCGCACGCCGGTACTTTGTTCATCCAGGTCGAAACGAGCGGGTGTGGGCTTTAAACCCAGGATCCCTAGGTGTTGCAGCGCGAGTTTTTGCTCCACACGCTCCGAGCTGCGGTGAATGTAACTTACTCGGCCACCGATCCCCTTGTCACTATAGACCTTTGTCCGGAAGTGCTCTTTTTAGCCTCAACCGCAAGGAGCAAAAGCGAACAATAATCTCGAACCCAGTTGTCACGGGGAGGGGGGCTGCGTCGGCCGGCACAGCTGCTTCCCCGCCGTAGGCTTCTTTGGTGGTGTACCGACTGCCGTTTCGCCGGCATCGGTCCTGTTTACCGCCGTATGTGTGTATATTGCCCGTAATGTGAGAGCAGTTTGTCCATCGCCACTTTGCCGCTGTTGGTTTCCATCTAGCCGAGCCAGAAAACATCTCGCGACGAGTTGACCGCGCCGCGAGTGACGAAAAAAAGCAAACATGGCGACGGTTTGTACGATTGCTCTGGTGGCTCCGTGTCTTCAACCTCGTCGTGAGAAGATTCCCCTGCCCTTCGAAGTTATTGCAAGCACCACGAGTGGCACGAAAGATGTGGAATCATCGTCTCAACTACAAATAAGCAGGCCTTCACGAGCAACGACGATGCCGAGCAGGCGCTCGGCACCGTTGTGTCGTCAGATGTTCTACAACGCCGAGGTATTTTCATTTATCATCGGGAATGGCTTCAAGAGTGGGAAATTAATCTATTTCGCGGATTGTTAACGCCGAGGCGAGTGCCCTCCGTTGCAGTGCCGTTGTCGCGCAAAGTGCAGAGAAAACCGGGTGGCGATGGCGGCGGTGCTCTTTGATCGCTTTGATCTTGCGCCGTCGGGTTCATGGAGTGCAGAGTAAACGTACGTACGTGCGTTTGCTGGATCGGTGTTTTGTACTGCCTCAAAACTCTTTCTCACGCGCATTTTCCTTGTGAAGCTTAGTAGCTCATTACACCTCGTCGTCGACTGCGCTCATTTGACTACGACGCACGAGCCTGCGTGTTGAGAATTTCACTGCATATGATCTTTGGTGTGCTGTAACGATGGCTAATAAAATATCACCGCGAACTTCTGAACAAACGAGTCGAAGTTTTGTCTGTTATCGTAACTGATCGCCTGTCACAATATTAATCAGTAGCATTCCTAGACTCTGCCCCCACAGGCACCATGATTCGTTGCCCGATAGAGTGTCTCCTGGTACCCCGTAGAGTTCCAGCTCCCACTTCAAGTAAGTACCATCCTTTAGAACTGGCAATTAATAGCTTCGAACCCAGACGCTCGCAGCGTGTGTGTGTGCGTGGGGGGACGATAGACCGCGACCTTTCCAGTAGTAGCAGTACAAGCACGTTGCCGGCGTCGGTCTTGTTTACCGCCGTGTAACGTATCAGAGCAATTCGTCCGGACGGCACTGTGCCGTTGTTGGTTGTACGAACAACCAGAGGAAACGTAGGGTTCTTTTGGACACCCACTGCCCGTCACGCAATTGCCTAAGAAGCGAGTGCGGATGCGACGTCTACGGCTTCCAGAAGTTTCCGCCCCATGCAGCTTCTCGGCAAGCATGGACAGCCGCACTCAGAAGAAAAACTTCACTCTGAGCAAGAACTCAAGAGTGAGTGCCAGTGTAGCAACAATTTTTTTTCTATGCGTACGTTTGGCGTGCGTGATGGATACAACAGAGGTGGTCACCTCTCCGTGATCAGTCGGCAGGTCGTTTACGTCGTGTACGTACGCTAGCTACGGATGGTACCTTCGTTTCGGTTTCGGTTTCGGTCACTTATTTCGGCTCGGCAGAGCCGCGCTGCCGCAGAAAGGCAAGTAGATCGCGAAAATCGGTCTCAAACGTGCCACGAATGTATACATGTCGTATAGAAGAAGCCAACAATCAAGCATTTGAAAGCTACAAGAAAGCGGTAGCGAAATATTTACTACGCAATGAACCCGGACTGAAACGCGGATGTCGAGGGTCAGCAGACACCGAGAACATCTAAGACAAGAAAGTTTTTCCTTGTTTTCTTGATCGAGATGGGTTCTGGAATGTTCACGACATCTTCCCTGCTGAAGAACGGGCCGCGGAAACTTCTGGTGAAGACATCTTTCACGATGTGTTGGTGCATTCGGACAGCCTGCCGCATCCAGCTCCCCAAAGCAACGCCGCCAACGCAGCCCCCCCCCTCCCTGCCTGACAGTTCTTTCCGCGTGGTGGCGCAAGCGTAGATAAACATGGCGGCGCCCTAGAACTGGCGCGGACACTGGTCTATAGGCTGTATCCTTCAGGCAGATAAGCAATAAGTAACATGTGAAACCTTCTGCTGCGCTCCCTCCCCTTTTAGCGACTCCAGAAATCCATCTATACCTGTTTTCACCTCAAGAACCATAGGGAAAAAAGTCCGGCTTCTCGCGGATGATTACTAATTTTCACATTTAGGTGGAGATTTAAGATATATTTAATAGCATTTTCGAGTGGATACACGTTATCTTATCAGGGAGTACACGTTTCAAACGCCAAAAGCATCGCCTGTGCCTCCGACAACCAAATCTGGCGAGAACTATTTTGTGCGGTGTATGAAGAATGCGCAAAACTTACTGTTTTTTTAGGTGAAAACGGGTATAGAGGTAGAGCTAATCCTCAAAAATAAAAACATGTATTAGGACAGTGAGTTATTTTCTTCTACGGCTACTTCTCTTGTCAAGTACTTCCGCTCGTTCATCGTAAATCTAGGATAAAACTCTGCACGAGCACTCGAGGACACTCTGACAACGGATCATTAGTCCAGATTGGGGCATGTGATGTGGTCGAAATTATGAGGAGCCGTAATGGACAACTTATGTGCACAAGAAGAAAAAACAAAAACACGGATCTAGATTTTGCATTGGCTTAGTTAAAATGTGCATATTAGATTACGTGAGTTTTGAATTGTGAAAACTTTTGGATGTTACTAAAAGTGTTCTAAAAAAAGGTGCCGAGATAGGTAGTCATGACTTGAAAATATTATTACTATATTTTTTTTAAAAAAAGCAAATTATAGAAATGATGCAGAAATACTTTTGGCTTAAGATTTCTGGTGGCTTTTTACTCGAGTATACACCCGTGAAAAGCACAAAACATGGCAGATGCTCGCCTGTAAAACCTCCAAGATTTACCTGTGCACAGTCCTTGCAAACACGGGAATTGGGGTTTGTCTTTATGTGATTCACCTTGCTGTTGCTGCAATAAGAAAGTTACTTTCAATTTGATGCATTAGACATATAGAGCAATCAAATGCGTTTCAAATAGGGAGGCATGTCTTCTAGTTCTTTTCTGAATGCCCGTAAATACACGTTCATGCTTGATTGAGTTTCAAGTTAGTCGTAATTTATTATGGACATGAAAATCCGGGTACGGCAAAACTTGCCTTTAGGCGGATTAGTGTAGCATAATTGAGAACATAACATAAGAGCAAACAATTTAATTTAAAAATACGGAATTTAAAAAAATATATAGAAATGAATTGGATCGGGACGAACCCTGAATAAAATATATGTTATTTTCGAGGCGAATGGCATTCGCGTGAGCGTATATGGTTTCTTTCTGTAATTGTATTTTTAAATGCGATTATTCTACCAAGTTATATATTTTTACCGTAGTACATGCTTGGATTTGTGCAGTCACTAAATACATAAAAACGTAAAAGTTAATTGGAATAACAGCGGTTCCTTTCATTGACGTTGCGATTTAGGCGGTAATATGTAGAATGACATTTTCTAAATTGAATTTAAAATAAAATCTGTAATTTCGCTAAAGGATACTTTCTTTCTCCTTGAAAAAAAGAAAAAGAAAAGAAGCAGTCACTCAAGTAAAAATAATAAAAAAATGTAGTTGAACTTTGCCTTACACTTGTTTTGTTTTTAATGTACCTACCGTATCAATAAATAAATAAATGAATAAATAAACTTCATAATGACTGGGCATATCTTAAATGGCAGTTGCATAACTGCGACAGAATTCATATTCTACACTCTTGATTTGTAGGAGGTATTCTCGCTACGTTGCACTTCTCGCAACTGAACATGATTAAAGGAAGTATTCGTAAATCATAATGTACAGGGTGTGAGAAAAACAAATTACACGGTTTCTTTTACCGCAAAAATGAACTAGGTATCGCCGAACGCTCAATCTCCGCCCAAAGGTAGCGCTAGAGGTCACTACCAGATGCCAAAGTTTCAGCCCGATCCGATACCTCATTCAAAAGTTATAAGAGATTTTCTGAAAATTTCAATGGGAAAATGGAGCCCATTTTTGCCCGTTTTCGGTTTCTGGCGCCATAGAGCCCCATGTATTCGAAAACTCCATCGGCCGCCATTTTCCCATTAAACTTTTCAGAAAATCACTTATAACTTTTGAATAAAGTATCGGATCGGGCTAGAAACTTTGGCATCTGGTTCTGACTTCTAGGGCTACTTTGGGCGGAGAATGAGCGTTCGGCGATGCCTAGTTTATTTTTGCGGTAAAACAAACGTGTAATTTTTTTGTGACACCCTCTAGAAACAGTGCAAAATAAACGAACGGAGCAGAAGGAAGTGGGAACACGCAAACAGGACGAACGCTGACTCGACACTGATGTTTTTATTGCATGAAACAGAAAGTACGAAAAAGAAAGGAAGAAGCCAAACTGGCACTTTCATTCAGACATGCGCCAAACCCCTGCCCGGTCACCCCCATAGTCATCACATAACCACGTGGCTCCCTCTCACTCTCGCGCTCAAACATTCGATCTCTTTTTTCGAAAGCGCTACCGACGCTTCATTATCGCACTGGTCCCCCAGAGTGACATTGTGGAAAGCCTCGGGCAGTTCTCTCGTCATTCTATCTTTGTTTCTTCCTAAAATTGGGGTGTCACCAAAAGACGACTTACACACTTGGTAGTGTTAGTGCAAACCGTGGCAGCAAGAGAGTAGCTAGGCTCTCTGAGCCTATCGTTTAAGCATCTCCCAGTTTGCGCGACATAACACTTTTACACGAGAGATTGATTTTGTACACAACCCCGTCACAGCCTCTTACAAACGACTTCGCGTGTTTCTTTTTGCACACTGTTTTTGAGAACCCTCCCGTTCTCACCTTCACCCTGAACATATTTGTTTCGATCTGGAAGACTAGAAACTCCACCGGTATGCTGTACCGGCTTCCGATGTTTTTTAAACTCTGGAAAACTTTGTGTTGACAAGCGATTACTACAGGCATAGCGGTCTCATGATTAAGGGCAACCTTGAAAATAATCTTCATCCCGTAAAGTCCGTGAGAGTTTCGGTACACAGACTGATAGGTTGCGAGAAGCGGGGTTTCTGGCTGCGGTATTATCTGCCGTGGGAATCACCCTATTGAAGCGGACTAAGGGATCCCAGGAGGAAAAGCTCAATGTGGAAACGAAAATGTCTGTAGTGATCCCTTATCTACGCAAAGTCCTTAACAGTTTAAAGAACGTCGGATGCCCTTATATCATAAAGGTAGTGTTCTAACTTCTCAGCCCCTAATGATGAAAACAAAGATGTTTCGAATGACCGTGACAGCACATTTCTTGTAACAACAGTGAACAAAAAATTAAAAAGAGAACACACGAAGCCGTTTGTATAGGTTGTTAGAGGGCCGTGTAACGAATCTCCCTCTCGTGTAAAAAGTGTTATGTTGGGCAGACTGGAATGTGTTTAAACGATAGGCTCAGGGAGCATAACCGCTCTCTTCCTGCCACGGTCCGAGTGCACCTCCCGCGCTGCACTGCCAAGTGTGAAAGTATAAACCGCCCTTTGGTGATGCTATATTTTAGGAAGAGACAAAGATTGAATGACGAAGAAAGTGCTCGAGGCTTTTCACATTTTCACTCTGGGGAGACCAGTGCGTAAGTGAAAGGTCAATAGCACTTTCGGAAGAAATAAAATGTAATTTTTGCGCGCTAGAGTGAGAGGTGGGCACGTGGTGATATGACGGGTGTGGAAGTGACAGGCCAAGGGGCTTGACAGATGTCTGACTGATTGTGACTCTTTGGCTTGTTCCTTTCTTTTTTGTCCATTCTGTTTCAGGCAATAAACACTTCAGTTGCGAGTCAGCGTTCGTCCTGTTTGCGTGTTTCTTCTGCTGCGTCCGTGTTTCTTTGCGCTGTTTCTACATTATGATCAACGAATACCAACTAGCCGGACTCTCGACGTTACGGAAGTATTCGTACCACGTGTTGCTCAACTACTGACCCCCGCTCCGTGTGAACACTGAGTAGGATCTCAGAACAAAAGAAGAAAGGCGCCGACCGCACATATATTAGGACAGCGAGTTTCATACATCCGACATAAATTGCACCCTGGGTAATTTCTCATGCCAAGTGATTCCAGTCATTTATTGTGAATGCAAACGATAACTCTGTACATGGATATTGCGGCGGGAAACGATGCATTCCAGTTAAGGCATCTAATTTGTTCGAAACAGAGGTGATCCAGTATGATGAATACTAACAACTTGATTTTTTGGCACCGATTGCATTACATGAAATAAATTACCTTTAAACAAGTCAGATAGCCGTTTTAGTACTTTCTAAAGCTTGGTGCTAGTGCTATCCTTGCTCCTTCGCTGACACTGAAGCAACCTTGAACGCGACAAAAGAAAATGAAAATAAAAATAAAATAAAAAAAGAATCGCGGAAAAAAAAACGCGGAACCGTAGGAAAAACAAAATTGGCACACTTCGGTTTTTGTCGCAATAATCTCTTGCAGTATCTTTTTCATTTTTTTGCAACTGAAGTTTTAGTTTTGTGTAGTTGAGGAGTCAAGAAAGAGCAGCTTCTTTTTCTAGAGTTAACTACAGCTTAAAAAACTCGCAAAGCGATAAACGTTAATATTTAAAAAAAAAAAAACACCCGGCGTTTTTGGGTTTTTAGTGATCATACAAGCAGCTTTAAAATACTCGTTCTCAGCACGTAGAGTTGAAGAATGAAACCCATTAGCTACCCAGTAATATTGTTTCAATGCTATCGAATGAACTGCTCCTTTTTTTTATCTTTTAAACGAAATAGATTAATACTTTCTCCAGTATTTTGGATGTGTTTCCTTTGATAGTCGTTTATTAATGCTTGTATATTTCTTTGCTTATTTCTTTATATCTTTATTTAGTAATGCTACAAGTTCCACCTAAAACTTCAGTAGGGTGGTTACGAAAATATTAAAACTCATACGTTACTTGGCGGTACAGTGTAAAACAAGATCAGTTCTTCCACTGGTGGAGCGAGTTATACACAATCTTGTACGCGTTCCTGAAAGAAAAAAAAGTAACCGATTACGACTGCAATTACTTTATTAAAAATGTAACTGATTACTGTAATCGATTACTGCATCACAAAAGTAATTGAAAAATTACCAAAAAGTATTTGATTACTTTTCATGTTACTTTTTACGTTACTAGCTGAGTTCAGTGCAGAACTGTCGTCTATGCCGCGCTCACCCCCGTCCGCGCTCACCGCTGATTCCTCAAGAGTAGAAAGGCGAAGTCACGTGACATAGACTGAAAGACTGGTGACGTCAGCTGGCGGGGGAGAAGAAATGGAGAGGGCGTTGGTCGGCGGAAGGAGGAGCGAAGGAGATGCGCTCAACGGCCTCACTCCTATTCGCAGTCGCGGTCCGTTCAGGCGCTTCCAGTGCCGCTACAGGTTTCTCTTCACCACGGATATGTGAGTTCATTTCGAACAGAGTTCTTGGCAGCCCGCTTTTGGCGACGCCAAGAATGGACTGAATGCAAGGAGTGCCGGCACCAGGATTGAATTATCTCGGAGGAGTAAAGATTTTTTTCGGTGCTCGGATTTTGTCAAGTGAAGATGGGGCTGTATAATCTGGAGCAGTGGTAAGTTTGTGTTGAATTTTAATTTGTTTTGCGGTAGAATGTTTGTTTTCTCGTGGTGATGTTTGGTGGAGTAGATTATCTGGATTAGGAAGTGTTTTTGGGGGCTAGGATGGGGCAGCAGTTTATTTTAATAATACGTGAGTCATCCAAAATAATATTGTTAGGGAAAGGGGAGAGGGGGGGGGAGGTGATCGCCAGGCTCCAATTCAAAGTAAGTAAATTATTTTTATGTGTAAACAACTTGTTAACCCATGTTGAAAGGTAACTTTGAAGAAAACGAGCATAACAAAATGTCTTTTTCGTTCTGTTTTGCAATAGGCACTAGTCTTAGCTTAAAATCACCTCGTCAGCTGATTTTATTTACCAAGTTGTCCCCACCGCTTTGACACCTGTCCCAAAATAAAATATGTAAATCAATCAATCAATTATACATATCCATGCTCTACCTTGTCAGATCAGCACGGTTCCACTAGAACTGTCGGAGTATAAAAAGACACGAAAAGAAGCTTTACCTCAACTGGCTCGCGCACACATACAAGGATGACAAAAATAATTCTGTGCAGATATTTTGCGTTTGCATATATTTTGCGTTTGCAAATAATTGTTTATATTTCAACTGTTTTATGATATGTGCATGCTTTGGCGAAGCTATTAAAGAAATATTTGAAGACATGCAGGACACTTTACAACTGTTAAGAGGAACGAAGGTACGAATAATACATGAAAGAGTTTAGGTGATCAACGCCGACCAAATGTATAAATAGGTATTTATTGATTGGTTCGCTGAAAATGCCATGTTTTGCCTTATTCTTAGGAGTTGAAAACCGGCCGGCCGTTTTGTGCTGAAGTGCGTCCTCGTAGCCTGTTTCCGGTGACATGCGTTTTATTTTTGTTACGTAGCGCGTTACTCAAACAGGGAAATGGACCAGGTGGTTCCAACAACTGCATTATGAGACATACCCTTCGTTCCTCCTGGAAAATGTTAGGTTGCTGCACTGCTTAAAGCCACTCGTATATGGCATCTGCAACATGATGTACACCCAGTAACGTCACAAGGGGGGGGGCGGACCGCCCCGGGTGCAGCGCTCAGGGGGTGTCGCGGCGGGCCACAAGAGCGGGGGGGGGGGGGGGTGCAGTCGCGGTGGGCTACGCGAAAGCGGGGGGGGGGGGAGGTCGCGGCAGGCTACCGTTCCGGGTGCCGCTGACCCTAGTGACGCCACTGTGTACACCGCCTAAGACTGACCATGATGTTCACGAATATAAAAACTGCAAGGGAGTGCTGATACGACCCCTACGATTTTTCCTCAACAGAAACACGGATTATACAAGATATAGCAATGGATGTTCCGTCCAACCAGAAACCCGAGTTCTCTGCAAGCGTCCCCACGGTCCTCGACCTCGTCTCAACCAACCTCACCGCGTCGACAGAGGCGCGGGATGAATCTTTGGCTCTGGTCGAGCTAGCCGTACTCACGCTCATCTTCGCCTTCACCGTCATGGGCAATTCTACCGTCTTGCTAGCCTTAGCCACCCGACGCTCCAAGATGACCCGGATGTACTACTTCCTTCTCCACCTGTGCGTTTCCGACCTAATCACAGCGTTCCTCACGGTCCTGCCTCAACTGGGCTGGGACGCAACATACCGTTTTCAAGGTGGAAACATCGCCTGCAAGAGTGTCAAGTTCGGACAGCTCTTGGGACCATATCTGTCCTCGTACGTGCTCGTAGTGACTGCTGTGGACCGTTACCAGGCCATCTGCTTCCCCCTCTCCAACTGTTCTTGGACACCGACCAAGTCGAAACTGCTCATATGCGCGGCCTGGGTGGCTGCGTTGCTGTGCTGCCTGCCGCAGGTCTTCATTTTCAGTTACCAGGAGGTTTCCCCGGAAGTGTTTGACTGCTGGGGCACTTACGCGGAGTCGTGGGGACTCAGGGCCTACGTCACGTGGTACGGCGTGTCCGTCTTCTTCGTGCCGCTGACTGTCCTCAGCTTCACGTACGTCTGCATCTGTCGATCAATATGGCGTAACCTGTACCTCAAGAGAAAGAGTTCGGACGCCGAGGCGTGGAAGGGAGGCCGGGCGTACCGCTTCAAGGGCACCGCACAGAACGGCACCAAACAGGATTCCAGCTTCGCGGGACCTCGGAGTCACTCGGTGAGAGGACTGTCCAGAGCCAAGATCAAGACGGTCAAGATCACGGTGGTTGTGATCGCCCTGTACGTCGTCTGCTCGTCGCCTTTCATCTGCGTCCAGATGTGGATGTACTGGAGTCCCCATGTCGACATGGCGAATCCCTGGATAAGTGAGTGATGCACGCTTCTTCCTGTACAATATTTTGGATCTTTGATGCGATACTCTCGGAACTACCATACACATACTTTAGTCGCTGTGAGCTCAAAATCGCAGGGCGTGGTGACTACTGAACATCTTATTACCGCTCGAGAACCAATCGAACTGAGGCACAAGCCGATAACATCAGTTCAGAAAGCGAGAAGTGTGCACATAATAAGCCATACCATGCGTTTCTTAAGATAACGGTGACTACACTTTATGATTAACTCAGGACATCTATAACTTACTCTGCTTATATCGGATTAACCAGTGGTAAAGGTGATTGAAATCAGGCTCTGAAACTTGGTGACAAAAAACATGTGTCCGCCTTTCTGCAGATGAGACTGCATTGCCGTTGCAGCACAATACTGATGGCCCTTCCCACTGAATAATCTGATAAAACAAAGACAAATGGTTGGTGTTCCTAGAGCACTGCGGCGTAGTAGTCACTCAAATTGCTCTATTTCTTTCCCCTTGTTTTCCTGTTTTTTGTGTTTTTTTTATTGTAGACTGCTTTAGCGAGTTCGCAAAGCATAGAGTGAAGCGATGTGTGAATATTACATTTCGAACTGAAATATTTAATTGATACAAACAGAAAAAAAACTTATTCTACCAGAAAGTAATGTCTTGAAGGCGTGTCCTCGTGCACAAGCCTGCCTCGTTTGTAGCCTAAAGGCAATTAAAAATTATTCTGGAATGCAGAATAAAAATGTGCGTCAACAGCTAGTCCTTTTTTACCACGCATTGACTCTAACGTACTTAGGGATGTGCGAAATAGGGAAAAAAATGAATGTATATACACTACAGTAACTGGCGCTCTCGTAATACCCGGACATGACGCGACATATACCGATGCGTCCCCGTCGCTCTTGCGCCCACCAGTCAAAAGGGATGGAGCTTTTCCCTGAGTCCTGCCTATCAATTTGCTTCCCTTTCGGGGCAGCCCTCCTGTATTTAGCGAAGCAGTCCGTAGGTGCACTTGGGAGAAACAGAGAGGCGGTGACGCCGGATCCTCCCTAATCACATCCTCTCGAAGCTGGTTGAATCGATTACCCCTAGGAGGCGCCACAGGCTCCTTCCGGCCTTTCGTCGGTGGGAGAAGGGGAGGAGGCGGTATGAAGGGAACATAGAAGGTTTCTCGCGCTCCGGAGAGAAAAAGGAGCTTCGATCGCATTTCGGGTTGTCCCGAATGGCAATGTTATGATGGACGCTAGAAGGGGAGGTGTGGACATTGCTTGCTTTTCCCGGGAGACGAGAGCGTGGGGACGAAAGCGTCCCCATGGCAATCCTCGGAACCTTACTTAGGCCTAATACGATTTTTGCTTCAAGGCGTTAGTTAGTGCCCAGAGTACTTTTTTGTGGCGTTTCTTAGACTTCGCTTTTTTTGTCTCGCCACGTAATTACCAAAGTGCCAGACTGTTGCCACATAAAAACGAACAACCAGACGGGTAAGCCCAACTCTGGTGCTTGTTCGGCGAATCAGCGGCTCACACTTATACACCCAGACTCTGGCCAAAGAAGGTAAAGTTTGCCTCCGCTTTCAATGCGGGAATTTTTAAGGGCATAAATTCCCCGGACAAAAGCCTAATGTTTGCCCCAAAGAACTGGTATACCCGAGATCCCGTAAACTCATGCCTTGTGTATCTTTATTACCGCGGCACCATCTGTATCAGCCGGTATACAAATGCTACTCAGTGACAAAGACAAGTTTACTGCCTAAAAAATTGGATTCAAAAAGAACAAAATACGCTACAGGCAGAACATATGAGATCAGGCGTGTTTTGTTCCCGATTACGCCCCAGACAGTGTTGTGTGATGCGTGTTTCTTCCTCGTATACGACGGTCCCGCCGCGCAAGTCATACACAGAGTGTTTAAAGACATGTGTGAGGTATGTCCGCAGATAATTATCTGTCATCGTGTCCGCGGAGAAACTCCGCGTCTCTTGTGTATGGTGCACGAGCAGTGCGACTATGCGGTTTTACGTGGCGTGTGGAGAAATCAAAAGATGATCGAGACTTGCTATGCCCTGAGTTTTTTTTTGTTTTTTTTAAGCTCTTGGGAATTATAACAGATTTTAATCAAAACACTGAGTTGTTTCAGTTCAACCCACGACATCGCAAAATAGATAGGTTACGCCCTGCAATCTTTTTACGCAACCTTACCATTCCCTGTTTCAGTCCTTTTATAGGGCTTTCGGAAACGTTCATATACCGCAATTACAGAAAACAAAGGCGTAGAAATGCGTTGTATTTTATATTTTAGTTGTACCGAGGGTTACAGATTTTATAGAAGGCACGTACACTCGGCTCCATAAGTCCCAAACCTGGAAATACGGGCGACTGGAGCTGCGTATCGGAGAGTGGACACGGATTTTATGGGTTTTACTACGGTAGCAAATTGGGCCAGATGGTTAAACGTTTTGCACAATAAAAATAAACAACTCAGTGAAAAAAAAAAAAACAGACGAAGGAAAGACGCAACCAGAGCCGGACAAAGCTGGGCTGTCCTGTCGCGCTTGTGTCTTTCCTTTGTCTGCTTTGTCCTGTCGTAGCTGTCTTTTCTTCGTCTCCGCTTACTAAGTTGTTTGCTTCCATCAGCTATACGAGTTTTGCCGTGCCAGTATTTGAAGCGATCTTGAGTGGTATAAGAGAGCCATGTTTGAATCTCCTATAATCATTCAAAAGACAAACTTCACCTTAAGAGGAAAGGAAAAAAAAACTAAGACTGAGATACCGAGGAATCCTCAGAAGGTGACAGAATATGCGTGTTTTCCTTTAATATGCTTTTCCGTGGCCCTTCCATCTTCGAAACAAACACCGAGCAGCGATATTATCTGAAATTTAAACAACCGGGCACCTTTATTGCCTGAAACACTCATAAAAAAAGCACTGCAACGAAAGCGTGGAAGCTCCGCTCTCGAAATGATATTCTTCTCATGAGTGAGCCTTGGCGACGCTTGATTTTACGCTGTCTTGGCGAGCCATACCTGGTTTTCTCGTTTATTTATGATAAACAGCCATTGATTCAATCTTTCAAGTATCATAAAAAAGTGTGCACTCTGTATACCTCATTTTGTTTAGCTTGTTGTTGTTTGTATGCTTCTTCAAATTGGCTGAAGTGTGTTATTCAAAATTTGAAAACACAGTCTTTTTTCTTGTTATTCAGACGCACACCGACCGTCTCGCCGTTCAACACAGCCACGCACAACCGTACATGTCAACAAAGAGGAACTAGTGCAAACAAATTCCCTCGCTGCTTACAATTCAGCAAACAGTGCAACCGGACAACCTCAGCTACCGGTCGGTGTTGACAGCCGCTTCCGTTTGAAGTGCTTCCGAGCGTGATCTTCTCATCGGGGCTGTCCTGTGTAAACAGCTTTTGGCTGTGTTTTTTGTCTCTCGAACAGCCGTCGGGACGTGAAACAAGGTTTTCAACAACTAGAATATTGATGAAGAGGCTCCCGCACTTGTTGCGGTTCGCTTAATTTCAGTTTATGCTGTCTCAAACTTCCGCCCACGAGTATCTTTCTCCTTTTGTAACTTCTATTCCAAAACTGTTCCCAACTGAAGCCCGCTGCTGACTTGTTTATCGTTGATGAAAACACATGATTCTAACCGGAAACGACGGACGAAAAAGGGGACAATGGACAAACACACGCGCTTCAACGCTGAGACGTGTGTGTTTGTCCTTTGTCGTTTGTCGTCTCCGGTTAGAGTCATGTGTTACGTGAACATTCCCAAGCGAGGAAATAGTTTCGAACGCGGCTTTCTCGGCACTTGATTGTTTTAATTGTGTGTAGGGGACAAATTTAAAGTATAAATTTTTAACAAGCGATGAAACTAATAAGAATGAGTTAACCAATCTGTGTTTAATATAGAGTTTAATAACTGTCATGATGATCATATTAGTTTATGTTAACGCGTTGGAACTGAAATGGTTAGATATGGGTACGGGCATATGAAAACAAATGAAGGGCTTATATTGTAAGAAATAACAAGTGGCAAGAAAGGAATAACTGCAGAAATAACTGCGAACTCTTCCAGGCAAGCGAATATATCATATGTTAACCTAAAATAACTTAAATTTGGGTGGTTTCATTTAAATTGGAACAATTTGAGGCAAATATATGTGATAGCTCTGTTCATGTAAGAAATAAATTACCTTTAGAATTATAAAATCTAGCTGTTCAATAGAACAAAAAAAAATGAAGGGCAGTGCAGTGAAACACGTTAAAGCCTCAATTTCAATATCTGTCGAGTTTGTTTATTTTCTTTAGAAATTATTTAACTTACTTAGGCCATTAATATTTTTTTATATAGAATAAAAAATAGCGGACCAATTTCACGAAATGTTCGAACTCTATTTATCGCTGACAGATTTGTTTATCAAAAAACAAATCCTAAACTTGCTACCCCAAGCACATTGGATTGAAGTTCGGATTGCTGTAGCAGACGAACCATTAACACTAGTGACATAAAAAAGACTATCGGTGCGTAGCTTTTACCATCAACTATCTGGTGACGTGTGCCTGATGTAACTGATATTTACAAATAAATTCATATTTAGCTCTAAATTTATGAAAAACCTTTAATTTTTTACACATTTGAATTATTGTTTCTTGCAAAAAGGCCATTTTTTGTTTTTACCTTTTTTATAGATTGCCATTAATACGGGTAGAAAGCGGGAAACTTAATAGTTGACCTTTTTTATTGCATTTTCGGGACAGTCAGCAAAATATGCCCATTTTAGGAGTTCTGAAATTGTGGTTCAAATAAGGTTGCTTCACCACAATGTCAGCGGAGACATCAATAATGTTTCAATTAAAAACTCAAATAATAAAATGATGGCCCTATCTCTATTAATGACCCCCTCCCTCTGCACCTTCCCTCCCCCACACACACACACACACACACACACACACACACACACACACACACACACACACACACACACACACACACACACACACACACACACACACACACACACGCGCACACACGCGCGCGCACACACACACAAACACACAGACGGGAAATCAAAGTTCTGCCTCCCCAAATCACGATGAATTGTTTCAATTTATCGCAGATAGAACTTAAAAACGAGAATTAACACTCTTCAGAACTCAAGTAGTGGTATATCTTGTTAGTCGTGTGCAACAGATTACTGATACTGTGGGTTCATTCTGAGTTTAGCAATTTGGAGCACACAGACCAGGCTGCTTCTTGAACATTATTTTACATTAATAATGGGCGTTGGTGCGCTGGCTCACGATTGCGGTCGTCTTGCAGGCCGGGCAGGCGATGAGCGGTAATCCCGTCGTTGGCTGCTGACTGGCAGGTGTCCCCAGCAGGTCTTCTCTCCGTGTCTCCTGATTTCCGTTATTCTTTTTCGAGGTCTCCCCGTATTCGACACCTCCGTACCACTCGTTTTTCGGTGCTCGACTGTCCCTCTCTTCTCTTCCCTCCCCCAAAAAAGGAAGGCCTCGTTGTTTACCTCTCCCCTTTCCCCTGCGTTCTCTCGGGAGTTCCGATGCGCCGATGTATACCTTTGGGCTCCAAGCTGCGGTTGTTTGGTAGGAAACGGGAACCTGACCTAGCATCGAAGGCCACGAGGTGAGGGCGGCGAGACCAAGTCTGAAGGGCTCGGTGGCGCTGCCCTGTTGATCCATGCGGGCACTTGTGGCCGACCGTTGAGGTTGAATTCCAGCCGGGTCAACTCAGCCCAGCTGATTCATAAGAGCTGCCATGACATTGTATTGATGCAGCAAAAACAAATTACTATGTAATTCGTGATTGTTTGATTTCGTGGAGTCCAGTTACTGGTCCATTGGGAGATAAAGAATACGATAAATTATGTCCTGTTGGACAGTGAGTTAAGATTTCTCGAAACGTGAACTTGTAAAGGAGGGGGGGGGACGCAATTGCATAATATTCTTCAAAGGGGAGCATCTTTTTCTTCTATTCCTGACCCGCATCGACCGCCTTCGCGTTTTGTTTCTATAGAGTGTATGTTGCAAGTGGTGCGGGGACTTGCACAAAAGCAGTGATGGTTCTACTGTTGACATTGCAATATATGCAAAAAGAAAACAAAACAAAAAAATTGTACGTATAATGTTTTTCCAAACTACTTTACTTGACAAATACTGATTATAGCTTAAATGAGCACACATACAATGAACATATATAATGATTCACAAAACATTAAGTATCCCCGGAAATATTTTTCCGAGTCTTTTGTCGCTTACCCTACAGCGTTAACAAAATTCCGCATGTGTACTACTGAAGTTGTTGAGCACCACATATGCACTAAAGTTGAAAGGTCAGTTCGCTCCAGATCCACGCTTCCATTATCATGCTTCCAGACGTGTGAAAAGCGGATGCCTTTCAGAAAGGGCTCGGGGTCCCACTCTTCTCTCTTGATTTTTCGGAACACAGCCACTTCTTCCTCGCTCAAGTTCAGAATTGCCACGTTTCTCACAAGCGTTCCAACCTTGTCCGCGAAGTCAATTGATGTCCGGATTGCCGCATCCTCCTCTGAACGGAGGTTGTGTACTGTCGCGTGATGTTTCAACAGTCCCCCACCTCCATCGCAAAAATTCTCGACATTCCCGGCGGCAGAAAATGGCCACTTCCCTGAAGATGACGCTCCTTGGAACTCATAGAGTTGAAATTTACTTTTAAAATGAGCAGGTGGCCCGTCGAAAACGTACGTGATTGACGCATACACTGGAACGTGCTCCTCCAGCCAGACATCGATACGTCTCAGATTCAGTGGTGCGTGAGGGGTGTCGGCAAAAGTCTTCACTGACGACGCCGAAACATCTGGGACCTTCCAATGTTGACGCTTCACACATGAACAAAGGTATATTATGTTTATGCCAGTGATATTCTTGTATCTCGTTAGACAGAATTACAGTTCAGTTTTCTGCAAAGTCAACATGCAAGACTATGTGTCTTGATGTCACCTTCCTTTTCTCCAGTCGTAAAGCTTCCCGTTAAGTTCTTCGGATGAAATCATGGGCGGAAAACCTCGTGGACTATTGTTGTAGCTCTCTTAGGAAAGTTTTGGAGTCGGCAGTTTGGGTTACCAAATTATTATGCTCCCATATGCCAAATGTGATTTTCTCTTCATGAACAACTTGCAATAATTGCGCGGAGAGTCGATCACTGCCAGGGCACTATTTACATTCGCCTCGCAAACATTGGGGTGTAGTCTCAGGGCGAACGCACAAAGCCACATTATCCTCCTTTGTTATTTCTCCCTCCCGTAGGCTGTTCAGGGTAGAGATGCGCAAATCAAAGTTTGTGCAGCACACACACCCACAAACGGTTTGTTCGAGGTTTAGTTTCACGCATTTTCGACGCAAATAGTAGAATTTATTTAATCTTAATTTGGACTCTGGGTTCGCCTTCCGAAACAGCTGACATATTCCTTGGATTGACCTTGTCATATTACGCTTCACGATCATTTGTGATTCCCCGTCTCTGATAATCTTAACAGCGTCTTTTTTGTTTGGACTCTGCTGAGGACAGTCGGGATCGTCGACTATGTAGTACAGCGTGACCAACTGTACGATGTCTTCACTCATGCCTGCTTCATGGTACGGCTCCAGACGCTCCCATACGCCAAAACGTTCGCGATGTTGCTTTGATTTTCTCAGGATGTATCTTGATGCTTTAGGAATTTGTCGTGCTACCTCGCTAGCGGCTGCATTGTCAGGCACAAGCGTGAGAATCTAGCATCTTTCCTGGTAAGATGGCGCCTTAATAAAGGCCTCCCTCAGGTTCCCCCATCATTTGTCAAAGGCGAGGCATGTGTGATTACTGCGAGTAATTGACAAACTAGCCTCCAAATCATATGCGGTCGCCAAACTTTTCCCAACTTGTTGGCTGTAAGATTCTTCCATCTCCCGCTGCTTTCTTTCAACGTATGACTTGAGGCTCTTCGGATTTACCCTAGACGGCATGCGCAAAGGAGTCATCTCAATCGCAGCAGCGATGTCTGCGACTACTTCGCACTCTTCGAGGAAGCTTGCTGGGGAGCTTGATCCCGGATCAATAGCAACACGAGTTGAAAGTTGCTCACCGGCAAGACAGCAAACTTTCAAGTACAAACTAGCGTATTCTTCTCTGAGAGAGTTAAGCGTTCTGCTCTCACTCGTATCCGCACTTTACTAATGTGAATTCAATGCCGCGTGTTCTCTCTGAGATTGTATATTAGCTTTGTCGGGAGTATTTAGTAACTTATAAACACCGTTATACATCACCGACAAAGGGTGCTCGAAATACCAAAATGTGGGTTGTTAACTAAATAAGAAAGATAAATAAGAAAGCGAAACAAAAACGACGAAGATAGAATCTGGCGCTGTTGGAGGATAAGTATCAGTCACGGAGAATTGTGTACAAACAAAAGAGGCGAACCTAAAAAAGATGCGCCGAAAATATTCCACTTTTACTTTTGTACTCACATGCCGGCACTCGTAAAGTGAGCACTACGAACGTGTCTTCGTATGAGTTCTCACATGACGCTACGTACGTGTTTTCGTGCGAGCTGTGGACACAGACTCCCGAGACCAATCGAGGATCACTCGACACCAGGTAGCGAGCAGGGTTCCACGAAAAGTTTTGCCTCTCCTGGATGAAAGATAAACAGCCTCCAACGGCGCCTCTATACTTTTCTACAACAAACAACCTTAAACTTATTCTAGACTCGGACAAATTTACCTTAAAATATGTCGCTTTACCTCAAGCAAGCACAGTGATTATTCTTTTTATACATTGCCACTATTTATTTAAAAAGTTTTCTTAGATATATTTACAGTGACAATTTCCTCCACTACCACGCTATAAATTTTTTTTTCAAATTTGTATTTTTCGAAATTAAATGCATTTTATAATAGATATAAAAAGGCGTAATTTTATATTTTATTTTTATTTTTTATTTTTATTTATTGACACTACTATCTCCTTTTGGAGATGTGGTAGGAAGGGTTACATAATGTTTTTATAATGGTACACATTTCTAGTCATTTTTTTTGCACACGGGAACAAGACAATCATTGTCATCATTATCGAATGAAAAAAATAAAGCAGAACAAGAAAAAACCTACAAGAAATACCGTCAATCATAGGAGTTACAGAAACTGCGGAGGTTTGCAACGAGTGATGACTCAGATGAAGCATTCATTATATGACTGGCTAGGGCATTCCAATGATGAATGGTCCATGGGAAAAATTAAAACTTAAATACATCGACCCTACAGCTCTATTTTTGTAATGATCTACAATTAAATTTCGCGTGGGGTAATTGCGAAGAGCAGGTGAAATATATGTAAAGGTGTCAATATTAAATCGATTGTTTAGTAGGTCTAGCAAAAATTTTAATCTTTGAAACATGCGTCTATGGGTTAATGAGCTAATGCTGGAACACACATATAATTCTGAAACCGGGTATTGTATCTAAGATTTGTTGTTAATGAAACGCAAGCCTTTTCTCTGAATGGATTCAAGTAAATTTATGTTGGTTTTAGTAAACGGGTCCCACACAACAGATGCATGCTCTAACATAGGAAGAACAAACGTTTTGAAGGCTGTTAAGTTTACGTCGGATGAGGTTGACTTTAAATTTCGCCGGAGAAACCAGAGCTTAGTTAATGCCTTGCGCATAATGTACCTAGTATGGGTGTCTCAACGCAGGTCATTTGAAATGATTACGCCGAGGTATTTATAGGAAGTCACTTCGGCTAGGGCAGTATTGTTAATGAAATAATTATAGGAAAGGAAACTAGTTTTGCGCGTTATGTGCGTTCAAACACGCTTCTTAACATGTAGTGACATCTGGCACGAGTCACACCAATCGTATATCCCGGATAAACAGCTTTTAAGTGAAGTCCGCTCACCAACATCCTTTACCTCAGTGAAGATAACAACATCACCCGCAAATAAACGCGCTCGCACAGGAATGTTGGCAAGGATTTTGTTTATAAAAATTTGAAAAAAGTAAAGGCCCAAAAGATTGAGCTTTGTGGAACGCCCCCTAGCAGAGGGAGTAGCGAGGATGCACTAGAGTTTATCTGAACGTACAGTTTTCTTTCTAGCAAGTAATTTTCAAGTCAGGAGTATATGATATCATTTTGGACGGTTGATTTAAGTTTTAGAAGCAGTGTGCAATGTGACACTCTGTCAAGCGCTTTAGCGTGGTCAAGGAAAATTACATCAACCTGTGGAGTACGATTTCATATTTCTGCAAGATCATGAACGGCTTCAAGTAATTGTGTCGTGGTTGAAAGGCCATGACAAAAACCATGTTTATTCACGTTAAAAAAGTTGTGGTTCTCTAAATACGCTGCCAAATGTTTAAAAACAACGTGCTCGAAAAGTTTCGAGCAGTAAGGAAGCAAAGACATTGGACGGAAGTTCCCAGGAAAGAGTTGAGATCCAGATTTGTGAACGGGAAAGATCTTTGCAATTTTCCATGTGACAAAAATAACGGGCTCCGAAAAACATTTCTCAAATATTAGATTTTGATATTTTCAGCACCAACCTGCATAGCGAACGAGGAACATATTCGAAATGCCGTCGTAACCAGCAGCTTTTTTTGTTGAAAGATTAGGCAACACTGAAAACAGTCCTTCGGGAGAGATGAAAACATCGGGGTAACACTGGTAGGTTGGGTGGCAGGCTTAGACGAGGAATAATGCCGTTATCTAAGGTAAAAACAGGCGAAAAAGCCCATTGAAACCTTCAGCGATGGCGCAGTCGTCCGTGAATAATCTTCCCGAGGCCATACGTCTGAAGATATCTTTTCGAGCCGGAGACAAAGACCTCCAAAACTTATCGGGTGATTCTCTAAGGAACGTGTGCAAAGTTATATTGTTATACTTATGTTTTGCAGGACGAATCATAACTTTCAGTCTCGTACGCATTTCATTGATATTTAAACGTCTTTTTTCCTTCCTGGCATGATTGAATTTTCGTTTTAGATGCAGGATATCACGGGTTATCCACGGATTATGATTTCTGGTAACTTTGATACTCGTTGGAACCAACCTTCGTAAAGATTCATGCACGGTTTCGTTAAAAGAATTCCAAAGGATATCAATAAAAGAACCATCAGAGCACATGTTTGAAAAAAAAATCAAACATCTCAAGCGTGTCAAGTACTCACTCGTCTTCTGCTTTATAAAAATTAAACACACACTTAGAATTCTGCTTCTTACGTAAGAAAAGGACGAAGTGTCGAAGTAGAAAACTCAACGAGTCCCATTTGATGTTCAGAGATCCCATCCACCACTTTGGCGGTCGTACATACGTGCCGTAAAGTGCTTCCGATAAAAACACGAGGTCTAGTATAGATTAAGATGATGTGATTCTTGTTGGACTACTGACAATTAGACGTAGATTGTTATTATAAATCAGGTCAACCCGTAAGGATGAATTAGGGTAATCACTGCCACTACTCGTATTTAAAAATTCACTTAGAGTCGCAATTATGCAGCTACATTGATATAAATAAAATAAATATAACTTAAATAAAAAAAATCCGAATTACTTAATTAAAGAAAAATGATGACTTTTTTCCACTTTGAGTGTTACGTCTTTAAGCCAAACAGCGTCGAATCTGACGGTCTGACGTTCTTCTCATTTCTATTATTGACAGCAGAATTCGTCAGGCTCAGGACGTCAGAGTGAGCCTTTGGCAAATCCTGCTAGGGCAACCATAGTGACGCTTTTAGGCTGTGCACGTCACCAATTGGAAAGGTTAACAGCACGAACACGCACGTAGCGTCTTTTCCCTCGTTTCAGCGTACATATATGGAGAGAGGGGAGAGGGTGGAAAAGGGTGAACTGATTTCACAAGTATAACGGAGAAGCCACAAAAGAGACGAAGACCGCTAGGACGAGACAACGTGTCTCGCCTGCAGTCGATGAACGAGCTACGCTTTGGAATATAGACACTTGCGCCACGTTGGCGTCTAGAATCAAGGTTGCCATTTGTCACCAGTTTTTTGCCGACATAATTGACGGAAGATGTAAGTGTTTTTTTTTCGTCCTGCTTGCCAAAACCAGTTCTCAAGAAAGCAACACGGCACCGCGATAACCTGTTAACATGTATGGGCGGCTCAAAGATTCGCATTTCAGAATAATAACTGGCTCAAACGACGGATGTGCGGCTATAAGTACTAAACTGGCGGCTACCACGAGCCGCTGGCACGTAAACAAATGTCACGTGACGCGAACCGACGAATGGCCGTCTTGCCAGCGTCGGAAAATGGGAGCTAATGGTGATGATATACTCTTAGAGTAACGATGATAGTTACTTTTTGTTAGTTTTGTTTTATCCTCGCGACGTTAAAAGCACCCTCTAACTTGTTCAGGGAATAGATAGTTCGGTGTTCTAGATGTCACGAGGGCCTGTGCATGGCATTAGTCGCTCTATACTCCATACCATGAGTTGTGTGCAGCAAAAACAAAGGCATAGGCGCGAGCACAGTTCTTTCAGATTAGCTTTCCTTTCACGAGTGCTCGTGAAAGGAAAGCAAATCTAAAACCCACGCGCTCACGCCTGTGCTTTTGCCTGTGCAGCAGGCAACTCATGTGATGGAGTACAGAGTCTCTCGGAGGAAGTCGCCAACAATGCGTTAAGTCATGCTACTGTGCTACTGGAACAAAACAATAAAGCGACTTCGATACCTCCATTCCTCTCTGGGATCTGTCTGTCCGCTGCGTGCCGAATACCTTCGCAACGGGTAACGGTGGGTTGACGAGTGATACTTATGCAGCTTCAATTTGTCTGGTATTTAGAGCGCAGCTCTTGGGCATCCGTTTCCGCGTTTCGCGGCTTCGGCGTCGGGGTAACCGCCCAGCTAAATTTAGCGGGAAATCGAATTGGTGTTGAGGTCACGTGACGTCAATTTTCCCGCTAAATATAGCGGAGAACTCAAATTTGTTCCTTGGTGACCTGACACGAAGTCATGTGACGTCATTTTCCAAGCTAAATTTAGAGGGGAAACTGAATTGGTGTTGAGGTCGCGTGGCATCAATGGAAACTTAACCCGCAAAATTTAGCCGGGATATTTTCCCGCTAAATTTAGCTGGAAAATATCCCTGCTAAAGTTAGCGAGAAAAGTTTTCCCGCTTTTAGCGGGTTAAGGAGGAGGAGGCATGGATATGGAGGGACATACTCTCCCCTCCGTACACTCCTTCCTCCTCCTCAAGAACTGCGCCCTAATTTCGCCTTACAGATATTTGTAAACGTCTTTCATTTTTCATTCTTTTCAATGTATATGCCCAATCATGTCTGTGTTTGTTCATTCTCCGTTTTCTTTGTTACATTTTTTTTCTTTTTTATTACTACAAATAATCAGTTGTGCACTTTGGTCCCCATCTTTTTTTCCGTCTACTTCTGTCGCCACGTCACTCTGCCTCATCTGCGAATGACACGGAGAAGAGAAAGAGATCCGGCAGGTGCAGCAAACAGGCACTTTCGGATATCGACGACTGTCTCGAGGGTACCACATCACTTGATATCACTTAGGTTTTCTTGACTCAGCAGCGGAGAGAACTCTTATAGTTATTAGGTCGGCATGTAGGAATGTTCGCGCATTGGCCTGGAACGCGAGAGAATAGTTTCACGGACGAAGAGGCAACTCACTCGTAAATATGGAGTCCTTTTTTATTGTTTCATGGCTGAGCAAATGGTAGCTCAAGGGTGCTTGCAGACTTGGGAAGTAATTCGTTTCTTTTTCAAGTAATTTTGTAATTTACACGGTACTTTTCTTCGAAAGTAATTTGTAATGCAATTTCATTACAAAATATTGGTAACGGATTACTTTAATTCCTCGTTACTTTTTAAAAATATGAGCATAGTACAGTAACTGGAGAAATACGGACACAACATTCAGCAGCATAAAGAGAGCAAGTTCAACAAAATAGAAAACATCAGGAAGGGGAGAATAGCCGAAAAGAAAGCACGATTTTTTGTATGACCAGTCACTAGAACGCCTAGAAAAACGGGGTAGGCATGTACAAATATACGAAAGACAAAGATCAAGTAAGACAACGCCGAGTAGTCTCTCCGTCGCCTTCCATCATGTTTTTTTCTTCTCCCGAGCAGGAGAAAGCT